>LPNX010190760.1:2171-151122 GCA_001517045.1 Pseudotsuga menziesii
GAGACGGAAATCATAAACAGCTCCAACAATCACCCAAAAACAGTGCTGCAACAATGGCAAGTGTGAAGAAAATCTCGTTAAGGTTTTCATTTTTATAGAACTCTTAGACGTTGCTATAGCGATGGCAAACATTGACTTTTTGCGCCCTAGGTCAAGTTGACCGTTGTAAAAAGCCACTAAAATCTCAATGCCCTAGGTCAACTTGATGGTGTCGTCGCTATAGCGACGGATAGCCATGGATACAGGGACGTCCAGCTCTTTAGCCGTGGATACAGCGACGGATAAGACTCCCTTCGTGGATACAGCGACGGCTAGGCATGGATACAGCGATGCCTCGTTCCTGTTGCTTCCTATTTTACACCAAAAAGTAAGAAACGTGGAAAACCTCCGTGGAAAAATCCACGCTTTTGTATTAGTGGGAACGATTCCCGGAATAAGGTGGCAGAGCACTGCAAGGAGGAAAATGTACATTTCGAATACACAAGCCACTGGGATAAAGATGAATCCATTTTCCGCAATGTAGAAAACATAACTGCTTTGAGAAGAATATTTAAAAAGAAAATTACCACTAAAGGCAGGAAAGGACAGGATGAGCAGAAAAAAGCGGAGGAAGAGGAAGCTAGAAAAAGGGATGAAGATGCTAAGAGGCTAGCACAGGAAGCTGAAAGCTAGCTCAAAGGTGAGGAGGAAGAAAAGAGAAAGGCCAAACAAGAAGTAGCTAGAAAGGCAGAAGAAGCTGCCCGGAGTGAAGAAGAGGAAAAGAAAAAGGAAAATGGATGAAGAACTGAAGAAGCAGGAAGCAGGAAAGTTAAAACTGACAGGGGCTGTGACAGATCAATCAGCTTCTGATCCTGTAGACATTCAGGCTCAAGACCTGGGTGATATTGATGTTCAAGATCCTGAGGTAGCTGCTAGTAGCGCATTGGGACAGGCTGTTGTCCCTACCCTATGACTAATCCCTTTCGAGCAGAAGAAAGAGGAGGAGGTGCCAGATTTCAACACTATTTTTTATGACAGGGAAAGAAAAAGAATAGTGAAGAGGACTGAGAGGAAGGTCGAGACTGGGGGACATTTGGGAAAAATGATAAATGACACAACAGTGGTGTATGGGACAGACAAGGATCCAAGATTCACCATCAGAGTTGTGGCTGCATTGATCCATGCTTCTGAGGACAATGTAGATCGAATAATGACTGATCTTGAACAGTCAAAGAAGTCTGCTGCCCAGCTAAAGGACACCCTGAGAAGAGAGAGGGAGGAAAGTAGTAGATTGAAAATAAAGTTTGAGGATATGCAGCATGAAATGAAGTCTTCAAAAGTGGAGTTCCAGTTTCTCCAAGTAGAAAAGAGATCTTTGGAGGCTGCCCAAGGAAGTTTGAAGAAATTGCAGCAGGAATGTCAAGGGTTAAGGACATAAAAGGATGAGTTGAAGACGATATGTGAAAGTATTCACACAGAAAAGGAGCAGCTTCTAGGAAATATACGGGAGTTGGAGCTACAGAAAGCTACCTTGGAGGAATATGAAAGGCAATCTCAGGGGCAGACTACGGAGCTTAAAGAACAGGTTACCTCATTAACAACAGCTCTAGAAGGGGCCAGGGAACAGCAAGTCAATCTTCAGCCTTTCAAGGAGCATGTTCTAGCACAAAGGAGCAAGATGCACCAGCTGCAAGTAGCCCTAGAGGAAGAAAGGTGCAAGATCTTGCAGGTAGACAATCGACTGGAAGATATTTTGGAAACCTCTTCATATTTTGTAGACAGATCACAGGACATCTTAGAAGTCCTAATGGGAGAATGGAAAGATTAGAAGCAAATGAGGAAACTCCTGTAGATCTGCCAGCAAAAGATCAACAAAGCCTAAGGCAAGACTATGATCTACTGGAGTTTGCCATAAACACAACCGAAGAATTCAAAAAGGTTGTCAAGAAGACAAGGGGGGCTTGTGCAGAATTCTTCAGGAGGCTTTTGATTACTTATAATCGTTGCCAGGTTGAGGCTAAACAACGAATGGATACTTTTCCAAACCACAACCTGTTTTTGGAGATGTTGCAAAGAAAATATCAGGAAGATGAACAAAGGGTTCAGCACATCAAAGCCCTAGACGAGGAGACCCTGAGAAAGGAAGTAGCTCATTCCGCGGTTAGTGTGCAGTTACTAGAGGACCAACTTCACCTGAGCTCAGCCAGGATAGACGTAATGAGAAATCAAGCCGCTAAATTTGAAATTAATATTCGTTTCTTAGAACGTTCCGAGTTCGAAAGCATTGCCTCAGAGGCTTCAGCGTGGAAGAAGTTCTTGAATAGTCAAGCGGGACCCTCCTCATAAGCACTTTTTTGTTTATTGTAATATATTAAAGAAAAGTATGGGAGGTGAAGTGTTGGGGAAGCCTAAGAGTCATTTGTGGGTAGCCCAATAGTTTTGCTCTTTTTGTATAAATATAGAAGATTTAGATAGGAGGAGGGACTTTTTCCCAGTTAGATTTGTGAAGACATATTGTAAGAAGAAATATTTCCTTTTGCAATAGATAATTACAATTTGCCTGTTGGAGAAAGCTTGGTGGAATGTTCAAATGTTGTGCTATGGATTTGTTGAAGATGAATTATTTCATTTTCAGCTTTGTGTCCATTAACTGTGAGATTGTTCTAACTCTTTGAACCTATGTTCTTGTATGAATGTTCTCTGGTTTATTTTATGAACATTTCCACTATGAATAATGAATGTTGTTCATAAACAATTGGCTATCTAGTTGTTCAAATATCTTTAAATGTTCATGTGTTTTGAAAGAAGTATCAGCTATCTGTGATTTTTCATAATGCATGTACAAAATACATTACTCATTAATAAATGATAATATTGCTCCCTAGGGATAGGTTAGATAGTTAGTTTTAATTTCTTGCTGTGTGTGATTTAGATGCGAGAGAGTTTAAGATGAAAGGTAAGAACCTGCGCATCACATTGTGACTGCTCCTCATATTCTCTATCAATCTGCATTTTAGATAGGCACTTGCATGTCATACTTAAAACTAAAAACACAAAAATATACACGGTGGACCGGGCCGCAACCGGTAAAACCTTTTATTTTTGTTACTTGACCTACGGTAGACAGACCGCAAACCGGACGAATTCCCTACACCAAACAATCATGGGCTAGTTGGGAACGTTGACTGGGGAGAATCCCTTGTTGTTGTTGCCTGCGAATTTCCAAGCCTCAACATGAGTTTAAAAAACACCAAATATGGAAAGTGATCATATGGTTTAAAGGGTCTTCTTCGGCCTTTCTCTCCAACTTAGGAATATTTGAGGGTAGCTTAGTCAGGATGATAGGTCATGCAGGATTATGGCTAGTAAGACCATTTTTCAAATGAGACAAGTATAGTAAATTCAAAGTCACCAAAAATGGAAACTAGGTTAAAGTAATGGAGCTTGGATTTCTAGATGAAGGACCTAGTTCCCTTCCATATGACATGTTACCATTCATGTAATTACTACCTATGACATTTTTTACACCAGGAATATGGCTTGTACTGTTTGATGGCCAACTTTTGAAGGGAAACTCTTGCTAAAAGGAAGACCCATGTTTGGAACTACCATATTGTTTATAGGTATACCAAAAATAAGTGCAGACTCACTTCCCATATGAAATCCAAACCCAGGGACATTTACACCACCAAAACATAATACGTAACTATGCACATGAGTGTCTGTAAGAAGCAAACCAAAACTAGGAAAACCATAGGAAGAAATACTTGTGTTGACAGATGGCATCCCCAAAGAAGGATTATTATCATTTTGAGAAACAATAATAGAATCACTAGCTCCATTAGTTTGAGTCATGATGGGGACACTAGTTCCCCTAGTATAGACACTTGAAGCAATGGGGTTAGAACCCATTTCTCTTGATGAACCACTAACACATAACAAATTCTATTGAAAAACACATAAAAAAAGAAAAGGTGTCTCTAGTTGGAAGTTTTCACACCTAATAAGCAAAGGATCTTTAGAACCAGTCAAGGGAAGATTAAAATTAACCCAAGGAGCATTCTCTATGACTTTTATATCCAGAAGGGCAAACTCTTTGTGTACTGCAGGTGGATGCACTTCTCCATTTGCTACAATGTGTCCTTTTAGACCCCTTAAAATTCTTCCTCTAATAAGATGTAATTGGATGTTTGATCAAATTCTTCTTTGATAAGACTACTTATAATAGTATGTGTCTCATCCTCTAACTCACTATGAGGATCATCAAGATCGTTTATCCTCCACTGCCTCGAAGGAAGTTTTGTGATATAGGGAGGAGAACCCGTAATCCTCCTGAACCGACGTGGTCATTGGTCAACCACTTTGAATTTTAAGCTTTAATTTGTTTTTTCAAGAAACCAAAGAATCAAACCTATGGACAACTAGACATAATGACTAAAGAGTAATTCCCTAAAAAATATAAAAGCATTCAACATATTAATTTACTCCTCCAAAAATCAAAGTTTAATCTAGTAAGTATGAGGCCTCGAATTTAGTGAAGGGTCTAAGAGAGGGCCCTCTTAAGATCAACCTAGGCATATGGGAGCCCAAATCCAACCAATGAAGGTGTGAGAAACAATTATAGTAACCTTATGTGAATCAATCACCCATGATGTAGTATCCTTCATGAAGATAGGAACCCTCTAAGGGAACTAAGACCAAATATCTACTCTATCTTCCAAGTATTATGAGCACTTCACCCTTGTAGTCACCTATCAAGAATAATTGTGAGTTATATTTTTGCATTGGGTAGGAGATACAAGTCAAGTCTTGTAACTAAAACTCTTGAAAAAAGGGCATCTCTAAGTGACATGCAAACTTGCCTTGAAGCCCCCAATATTGCATCTACCCCCCAATCCAAGTGCAAGGGGATAATATTGACACTTGAAATAGCTTGACCTAGTGCTTAATGCATGTGTGAGTGTCATTTTACCGGTAGGTACTTTTCACTACTAATGGGAAGTTTTAACACTCTTTATTTTCCAACCTACACCAAGCCCTATGACCTAGACTTTGATATTTTATGAAAAGAAAGTGATTCTTGTTATTTTTAGATCAAGTTGATTTTAATGGTTGTTTATTAGTCAACAAGGGGTGTAGAGTGAAACTCTGATGATGTTTACATGATCAAGATTGTTGAAATAAAAAAAGAAATGGACAAATGTAGCATTCACCATTATACTTTTCCTTCAATTGAAGCAATGCAAATCTTGAAACTAATTTGATTTTACAAGTAGAGGAAAAAACCTATTTAAACTTTTCATTACATTGCAGATGTATTTTTTTAATATTGAATTTTTGTAACCATAATAACTTGGAAATGTAAATTTTTAGTAACTATTTTAAAACTGCCTGAAAGAAGAAAATATATTTGCAATCTTCTCTAACTATTTTCAACTTCAATGGAAATATAAATAACTAAAATAAATTCAAGCTATTAGTCCTAGATCAAAGACTCTTCATCCTTGGAGAAAAACTAAACTTGAAAATATAGATTTCAAACTTATAAATATTTTTTTAGTCACCTCAAGACAGGATCAAAGGTTCTTATTGAGAAAATTGTGACTTGATCATGCCTTGTAAGAAGGAAACTCATGGTCATAAGGGAGTGCTCACAATATTCATGTGCTCAACTCATGATTGGCCATTACCATTATTTCAAATGGTCATGAGGAAGGGATAGAGGAGACAAAAAAATTTACTAAAAACCCAAAAATTAAACATTTAGTTTACCCTGTTGTGATAGAAGAAATATGGGAAAAATGTAGAAAGTGAAACAAGCTTCTAATTGGAAAAAATTAAAAAGATTAACAACCCAATTAGAGAGAATCCAAAGAACTCTCCCCTGTGAAGTCATCATTTCCATTAACTGGATTTCTACCTATAACAAAGATAGATCCCCGATGAGTGGGTTAATCTCATTGACAAATAGAGAGATATACTACTAACTAGCTACTTTTCCCTGATGTTCATATTTATAATGGAAATGAAAAGAGGAAGATAAAGATAAATGCATGTTGATCATTGTTTGTCCTTTATCTTGTGTGCAACTTGGTCGATCCAAGTCCATCTCCACAACTCTTAGCAAACCTAAGCACAAGTCAAACAAATAAACCCTTTCTCATTTCCAATTGAACATTCCAAATAGATATTAGAAATTGAAAAAACATAAAATCCTAACCAACCTTAACGAAAATCAAACTTATATCGATTCCATCATCCATGCAAGGAAAGACTTAACAAATACACAAAAATTGGAGGGGTGGGGGAAGAATATAGGTATCAATGGTACACAAAAGATAAAAATAAGTATACATAAACCTTGTTGACATGAAACACATCCTTCATGAGAACTTGGTTCATGTCATCCTTGACCACATGTACTCAACTCTCCATGAACATAATCTACATAAAAATCAATCATGACTTGGATAACCAAGGATTGGCTCTACTCAAGCAAAGAGAAAACTAGGGCAAAGACAATCTGTCAAAGGCTATAAATTTCTCCAATGCAATGGTGTGTTTTCTTGTTGTGACATTTCCTCAACACAATAACCCTATTTATATGAGTAGGAAAGTGATATAGTCGATGAGGAGTGAAATGAATGTCATATAAGTGTAACACATGTACATTTTTCGTTGGGGGCCTATGGATTATGTGCAAATTGTAATTTTTTGAGGTATTTTGTGGGTGTTCACGAGTTTATAATTGAATACTATGTACTAATGAAAATCACAAGAACATGGTGAAGGACTAAAAAATTATGAAGGTGTTCTATCAATTTTGGAATAAGGTGTGCAAGTGTCCTAACTTAATTGTTTTGATCAAGGGTGGCCAAATATAAGTATAACATGATGATAATAATTGCCATGTAAAATACTAGTTGGTAACCCTAACAGAATAAATGAGATTTGGTCTCCAGAACTCCATGAAATTTCTCAGAAAATCATCCACCGATTAAGCTAACCCTTGCGTATTTAGAACAATATAATAGTTATATATAATACTTTGTTTATATGAATTAGTCTTCTTTTCAGTGGAAAAAAATGTAACTTCTCATTCATATAGAAAAAAAAAGATCACGTTTATAGGCACTATGAGAGAATTCATAGGGGACTATACAATATATATCACTACACAATTAAGAGATAAATCAATAACACCAAATAAAGAGTGCAAGTACTAATGGGGAGAATTTTGCTCCGTCCTACCTTTTCTCTCTTTCTTTTCGTTTTCCCTCAAACCATCCCCTTATATAAAAATTTCAAATTTTGTAGGGGGATCCAACTCCTTATTAGAATTGTAGTTTTCAAATTCATGGGACCCTTCATTCCTCCTGATAGAGCTTCATTAATAGCTACCTCCCTTGAGGTGAGAGTCCCAAAATATGTCGCTTCTTCTCCCTTCTATGAGGGGTGATTTAATTCTTCAATCTACACTTCTGGACTAGCATTCATATCCTTCTTTATATATGTTGTGTGTTAAGTTTTTGCAATCGAAACCTCTTCGTCAACCGAGGCCAATGGCTCATATGATTACCATCTCTTTGGTTTCGGGTTGTGACCTTTTTCCCACTCTGGTTGAGCTATAATTTGGGCATAAGAATCCTGAAGATATCCCATTTGTTCACATTCTCGTAATCCAAGCCCTGAGTCCCATGAAAAGTTCAGTTTTGAAGCGTCATCTTGTTTGGTAGACCTTTGTTGAGAGTTATCCCAACACATATTTAAACATATGTGAAAAATACTAACTTAACCTGCTCAAGATGTGTTTTTAAATATATATGGAAGCTTTTCCCATTATTTCAATTTTTTTATAAATGGCGTAAATGAAGCGAAATTTTTTTAAGGTGGGCCTAAACTAGCATCTTGGTGATGGTCCTATTGGTTGGGTCAAAATCAAGAAACCATGAGGTAATACAAAGACTTTATCTACCCCAAAACAAGGACCCTTCTCCCTTTTTTTGATAATATGTATGGTATGTAAGTTGAACAATAAAAAACTTTAGAGTAGAGATATGCCTCACATTACCTTGTTTGATTCAAATGAATATATTGATACAAGTCTAATGTAAGAATCCCAAAACCATTGAATTGACAAATTGCTACAAACTTTTAATAGAATGAGAAATCTATGATCTCTGACTCTATGACCTCTAACATTGGCACATCTTTAAACTATTCCATCATATACAAATTAGACATAGGAAAGTTCAAAGTAACCATAGTGAAGGGTTTATCTATAACTACATCCTTTAATTAAATATATTTTGAAGTTGTAGACACCCTACGGTCCACCACTCCTCCACATAAGTGCAAAACCAAAATGAGAGTTGAGTATTTGAATGTGTTGTAGTCAAACAATAGAGACCAATCCTCAAGTTGTTTAACCTCAAAAATAAGGGAATATAACCAAGTGCATCATATACTCTAGAGGTAAAAAAAAATGTTTTTACTACAAAGGCACTTGGCAATTTAGACAAAAGCCATAGAGCATTTGTCCTTCTCAACTACAAATTTGCTCCAAATCTGTGGTTCCTTTCTTTAGGTGCCTTAGCTCTATGAAAAATGTCTAAGGAGTTGCTTGATCGATTCACCATATTAATGAGTCCCTGAAGCCCTAAGTCATGCTTGATATTTATCCTATGTAGCTTGATGCATCTAGACCAGGCATGACTAGGCTCCATGAGTTGTTGGATCTTGTCATTTATAGTGTGATCCATATTATGCATCAAACTCTTGCATAATTGTGAGCTAATAAAGCCTCCATCTTTGATTACGTTGATGGTCATCAATATTAGTCCTATGCACCACCATTTCTCATGTCTCTGAATGAAGAATATTGAATTAGTATTATTTATAGTAAAATAGTATTACTTCATATATTTAATTAAATGTTTCCAACTAACATAGTCAATGGTAACTCTCTTCCCTAAGGAATTGCAATGAACAAAAGCATATTACATATTATAAAGTATACCCTTCATATAAGAAGATGCAAGTGGGGTTATCTATTAAGTGTTAACAAGAAATCCATGATGGGATCATGTCACTGAGGGTATTGAACCCTTCTGGCAAGTTATCATATCAACTACATAGATCGATATTGCTTAGGATGGCATCTAGGTGCAAGATTTTGAATATAAGAGAAAATGAAGTTGATTAGTGATCACCACAATTAAAGCGGTTTCCAACTATAACCTATTTTCATATTCATTATTTTGGTATTAATGTACGAATTATAGTGATTATTAATGCACTTAATTTTGTATCTCCACAATGCATTGTTTTGATATTCAATTATCGAGGTAGCTACAATATTGAGTATTTTATGTCCAAAGGGGATGTGTATATCTATTTTTTTGTTCTCTAGTATAAAATTGATTTATTTTCACTATGATATCACTCAACTGAAAGGAACTCTACACTTTACTATGTAGCACAATGTTATTGAAATAACTACTCCTCACACATGCAACTGAAACTAAAGGAAGTATACTCCTATTAATGTGATTGATTATGACACAATAACTACCCTTCTTGCTTGGAACCTAGGCTAAAGTAATTCCTCTTTTAGTATTACAACCCAATTCTACTGGAATCGCTACACCCAAAATCTAACATGTATACCAAAGGAGGTCCATCATTAGATGTGTAGGATGATTTTGACCAATTAGCTACCATATTTAAGTTCTTACCAAGGCAACTCTTCAATCTTGTTTCTTAGAGCACTACACAAAATAAAATAAATCCATTTACAAGTGCTACAAGTATTTTTTTTGTACAACCCAGTTTTGGTGAGTAATTACTCCTCAAACTTGGTATCTAATCTAGAGGAACCTTTGCTTCTAAGGGTGTATTTTTTGGGGGCAACCTTTGCAATACAAATTTATGTAAAAATGACCCAAAAGGGACACAAAGAGTGTTGTTGTATTTTTCCCATTAGAGATCAAAATCTATGACTTATTGCATCGAGAGTATCGTGGTGCTTACAACCCAATATGGCGGAGATGTTGTAACACGTAAGGTTGTGTAACGTTATGTACCATGATCTTCCTACACAAAAAGAAAAAGAAAAATGAAAATGATGTTGGCTTAAACAAAAAATTAAACTATATTGATTTGATCTTAAACCTAAATATATCAAGAACCAAGAGGGATCAAATATCTTGAGGTGTAAAAAAAAATTTAAGGTAAAAAAATTTACATCTATAAAAAAATTGGATCCCTCTTAGTGGTTTATAGATCCAAAATTAAGATGGATCTATGTTGATTAGTAATCAACTAATGATTTCTCAATTATCCTACTATTTCAAAAGGTAAGTGATAATGTAATCATGACTTTTATCATGATGCGGTTCATAATTATTTCTCACAATAAAGAAATAAATTTATGTATTTACGTGCATCATTATTAGAATAATTTTATCCAAAAAAAACTTATATTCAATCTCCAATTAATTTATGTAGGGCATTTGTTGATGTTTAGAGCTTTTAGAATTGAATTGTGGTATAGTTTTGAAACATCTCAATGTTTTGAGTGGACACTCCACTCATCATCAAGGGAACCATAAAAAGGTTATAGAATGATTGAAGAGAGGTAGTCTTTCAATAAATTATATAGTAATGAAAAAATATTAGCCATTAAGAGATAATATTAAAATATTGTAAAATTAGAAAGAGAGGAATATAGCCAAATTATCATATAAGAATTAAAAAATAAAAGAAAACTAGTTTTACAATATAATATTAATATAATGCTAAAATACTTTAAAATTGGAAAAAGAGGTATATAGTCAAATTATTATTAATAATATTCAAGGCGAGATGGTAAAAAAACAAGAGCCACGAGGTGGCAATGTCATCGCGGTTGGTAACAACTATTGGTATATAAACTATAGAAATATGGCACTTTGTCACAAATTTGTAACAAAAGGAAAATTGTTTTGCCAAAAAAATTACTTAGCCATCAAATCGATTTCACTACTTAGTCATCAAATTGATTTCTGAATGTTTTTAGGAAACAAAGATAATTGGAAAAGATGCAAAATGTGTGCTAAGCATCCTTATTCATGATCAAAGATCCAATTTATTGCATATTAAATATGGATACATCCAGGTAAACTTGGAGAAGGGTGTAGGATACACATAAACACACAAATGACTTCAATGAAATAGGTAGAATAAATAACCTTCATGGTGACCACTCAACCAAAACCATAAAATAACTACAACAAATTAAAACACGTCGATGCAATATAGCCCTTCAAGCCATGATTTTTCTTAAAACCTATATACATTAGAGGTGAAGGGAAATTCTTATGAATTTCATTTAAGTCCATTGGATTTCACTAATAACTATCATAATATAAACTAAATTTCTCAAAAATTGAATAAGAACACATTTTATGTTAAGAAAAACTAAATAAGAAATAAATCACCTACTTATTGAAAAAAATAACAAATATTTTCCAAATACAATTGTATACTATGTAAACAAATACTTTGTAAATGAACGAATGACACAAACTATATGTTAAAAAACTTAATGAACCAAACTATATGTTGACATATAGTTGGTGTATAATGAACCAAACTTTTAAAAATAAAATCCAACACCAAGTTTAAAGTTAAAATCATTATATTATGGAGTTAAAATCATTATAAAACTCTCGCACTAAAGTTTCACAAAATTGAACTTAAATTTATATCTTTATACTTAAACTTCTACACAAATTTGACCATTATTCCTTTAAGTTAATTATTTATTTTGTGTCACTTGAAGACCCAATAATTTTGATAGCTTAAGTCGATTACTTTGGCTTTTGTGTCACGTCAAGACCCACGGAAATTTCGGGTCGACGGGTGTACACTACTTTTATTCTTTCTATAATGTAATGTCAAAAAGCCCTAGGCATCACACTACAATATTATGTTCAAACTCATACGGGTCACACCAGTTACTAATTGCTATGGCGTTTGCCCCATCCGCCAATGCTAGAGGGGAGAAATAGATATCAAACCTCATAAAGTACATAGACCAAACAACATGAAGCTAAATAGTTTTTAAAATTTTATATTTAATAAAACATTTCACAACTTTTACAAAATTTTGTCAAAATATTAAAAATTTAACTTTTGTATGGTAGAATTAATACAATCTACCCATCTATATATCACCCCTTGCGCTGACATAAAAATAACTTATTATTTGGACTTATCAATATTTATCAACCACAAATTAAATATACTTATAAGTATAATAAAATAAAATAATTTCAGCCTTTTTTTCCTTGGAAAAAAAAAATTATTTAAAGCTAAAATCAAAATAGATTTATTTTACCAACCCAACAAATTACACAAAAACATGCAATGATAAAGTCTCACACTATCGTTATCATTCAGCATTTATTTATCTGACATGTATTTATTTCATTCACGTTGATGAATGAAGTCTCACTTTATTTGTTTGGTTCTCTCTCGGGCTTGAAACCATGGTTGGGATAAAGTGTTGATTATTTAAACTGATTATTTGATACATACCAAATATGGGGTTTTTCGTTAATGAGAAATTTTGTTACCAATGAGAAGACACTAGTGTCATTATCCCCATTAGTGCTTGTAAAACGATTACTAGATTAAGACGAGTCTTGTTTCACATCACTAGCAGTGCAAAGTAATGACATGGAAAGATATTTATCTTGAATATCAATACTTTATGATTATGCAACTCTTTTAAGCAGTTTGCACAAGTCTTATGACGTCCGTTGTGCCGCCTACCCTTGAGACCAAATTTCGAGACTTACGTCAGCACAAATTAGGCCAATTAGAATTCAACTAAATCTTTTTTTAATGTATTAAATATTAAAATTTTATAATATTATAAAACTTTAGAATTTTTTTGAAATTTTTTTCCAATATACGGTTAAGATAATAGAACTAACCTATACATATATGTCACTATGCTATGACATAATAATAATAATAATAATAATAATAATAATAATAAAACTTTAAAAAACATACAACTTGGACCTACCTATTAATGAAACGAGTCAAATTACTATAATGTTTTAACACCCAAAAAGGAAAACACAAATAATTTTTTATAATTATAAAGTCTCCCACCTCTCTTAAACTAAAAGAAATTTTAAGATGGAGCCGTCATTGAATTTGCTTGGGTGATCTAATAAAGCAAATTTCAAATATTTCCTTAAATTCAGTGCCACGATTTAATATTGTCAAAGATCATTTAGTAGGAATAAATCTGATACGTGTTACGATTATTAAAAAACAAATTTGAACGATGAGCACGGGATTACACCGCCCTTAGATGACAAGGCTTATTTATTAACCAGACTGTTCACGTCATAGAATTATTGTCTTAGTGGCACCAGCTCTTACTTACCACCTATTCTTAGATGTGACTAGTTTCGCACTGTGATTGTGCAAATCTTTTAAGTAGCTTGCACAAGTCTTATGACGTCCGCTCCGCCACGTACCCCGAGACCAAATTTTGAGACTTACAGCATAAATTAGGCCAATTAATAAATATTTTTTTAAATGTATTAAATATTAAAATTTTATAACATTATAAAACTTTAGAATTTTTTTTCAAATGTACAGTTAAAATAATAGAACTAACCTATACATATATGTCACCATGCGATGACATAAAAATTAACCTAAAAAGGAGGCTAAAAAGGTGGGATAAGATAACGAAAAGAGGGGCATACAAGATTAAACAAAGTTAGAGAATGAATGGTAAGAAATCAAAGTTAAGGATTGAGTGGAGAATGGATAAATCAATTAGAGAGGGAGGGAAGGGGGTTAAAAATTTTAAGGAAGGAATCTAGATAAGAGGGAATACAGATAATTATTAGAAAAAAAAGTTTGGGGAGGTGGGTTACAAAGGAGAAAATGATGGATGATTTAGAAAGGAGATAATTAAGAAGAAGGAGGAGGAGAAGTAAATAATAAAAGGGGGGGAGATTTTGAGGTTGGTCTAAAGAGAACAAAGATAATAAGTTTGATTCGAGGAAAAATAAGGAAGTTAGAATCAAAGGAAGGGAAAGATGATAATTAAAAGAAGATGAAGATTGATTAATCAAAGTCTTAGGAGAGGAGAGACTAGAGCAATTAATAATGAAAAGGAATCAAAGGGGAAGAAAGATAGGAGGAGGGATGAAGATGTTTTATTGATCTAGACGATGTATACCAAACTTCTAAGAAAGGACATTATTATCTACACCATTACAATGGGTTGTTGATACCTATGCAATACTGGAACTAAAAATCCTAAAAACATAAGAGCCAAGGAATATGAAGGGGCACATGACAAGTGTCACATCAAAAGGTGATGTTGTCACACAATAACAAAATAAGACAAACAAAAGGTGCATTGAAGTGGACATGTGATTAGGTAAACTTGTAAGAGCCATAACTTGAAATTTCAAGTTATATGTTCGAAAGCTCATAACAACATATATAGCATGAAGCATGTTGAAATGATGGCCCTTCATATTCTTTTGAAGTTAGTCATAGACAAAGGAGTTACAAACTTGTAGGTATGTGGGGATATCTCCTTGGTTATCAAATGGATGAAATGAGAGATTCAAATTCATTGTTTTCAGCAAGATGATTTGCTAAATCAATTCAATGAGGCATCATACTTCTTTAAGGCCATAACATGCACGCATGTATACCAAGAACACAATATGTTGGCTAATGCATTTTCAAAAGAAGGCCAACAAGCTGACTTTGGATTATTTATTTGAAAAGAATCTATTTTTGGAACCTTGACATATTTAAGGTCTTATATCTTCTAATTAAATGCCTTGTATTTTAGGTGTTGGCCTCAACATTTTTAGTTTTAGATTATAATATATAATGTAAAAATCTCAGGATTGTCATGACATTTTTTTGTTAAGGTCTATTTTTGGAGGATAATATTTATAGTAGATTCAAGAGTTTTTTTCTTTCTCGTTTTGGGTTGTTATATATTTAATCCATTTGTATTTAGGGGTATAGATGAAACTTTGCTTAATTTTCATGTACTTGTGTACTCGTCCCTAAAGCACTTAAAGAATGTCATTTCCATTCTTTCTTTTGGAATTAAATTACATTTTTTTCATAAAAAAATAAATAAAATGAAGTGATCAAAAGATTTTTAAAAATGACTCAAACTAATGCAAAAATAACAAAAATGACTCAAAATATTCACAAAGACGTTGAATAGAAAAATGGGGAATATGGTGAAAATTAAGCAAAATTGAGATGTCAAATAAAGTCAAATGAAACATTAAAAAACATGTAATTAATATGAAATAGACACAAAAGAAATCATGGAAACAAAAATGAGTGCAAAAGGTTACAAAGTCATACTCAAAATCTACACAATATGGATGTTAAATAAGCACAAAATATAAAAAAGACATAAAAATGGATTGAAAAAAAGACCCCTCTACATCCCATTTTTCAATATGTTTGAAATATTATGCATTACAAAAGAATGTCAAAGGTTTATATTGTAATGTCCCCAATCAGATTTATGGAGATATTATTTCGAACACCGAGATCTAAATCAAAAAAATTGAAACTAGGGGCTAGAATTGACGGAATTAACTCCAAACACAGTTAGACCCACCCCAAAATCACCCAAACTCATTATATGTCTTTTCAAAATTCAATTACAGGTCTGCAACAAATATATAAGAGGCACACCAAATAAAAATCCTTGTTTAATGATGGCAACATGGGCTGCACTAGCTCAAGTATCCTTTGCACAACGTATTGGGACCATTTATGTTTTGAAATCAGCTACTGTTGAAGTCTACTCCAAGACTACATGGGTACACCAACATGTGCAAACTAGATACCTGGCATTAGAATGACTCGAATACAAAGTTTTAGGAACAATTAGGCACATTTTGGGAATCATACAAGCAAAACTAGTAATCAAGACTGCATAGAAAGGTGATTTTAAAATCGATTTTATGCAAACCCAAGGGTCTCAAAACTATGAATTAATGTTTGGAATGGATTTGGGATGAATTAATAATCTATAGAAACTTACAAAAATAAGATTGGACCTATATAACTCATTCTACTACGTATTCTATAAAACTAGTCAAAAATTGCATTCCAATGAACATAGGGTTAGAATTTCACTAAAGATGAAGAAAATATTGTAGAACCAGTACTAGCATAATATCATTAAAATATATAAGATTTCATGCAAATTACATATCTGCAAGAATATCAACAAATACTCGTGAAATCATGCTGATCCTTGAACAATTACAAATCAATACATGAGGCGCATAACAACCAATGGATTTACACACTACCGAATCAATGATGCACTTGACTGGAAGTGGATTAAGGAGGAGTGAAAGGACATACGTTGCATATTAATGGTTGAATTAGTAGCTGCAAACCACAAGAAAATTTGACATGAATGGAACAACATGACATCAGAAGAATTAAGAAGAAGAGAAGAAAGGACAAGGCTTCTCCCTGAATGATTTCTTCTTCACAACTCTTGGAATCTCAAGAAGTAATTCAACCCAATATTGAGATCATACCTATAATACTCTTGAAAATCCTACAATAAACTCAATGAGAGAGGTTGGATTCCTTCCTCCTCAAACTCTAGTTGATTCCTCAATTAGACTGGTGACAGTGGGAGCATATCTCCCAACTGGTGACTAGGGGCACATCTCCCAAGTCATGAAAAGCTCACTTCTCTCCAATTTCGAATTTAAACAATGGAAAAAGATGTGAACGTGGTGCACCCTCCCTCTTTGATACGAAATTTGGTTTCATTGACAAGCTACCTCTTCAAGTGGCCCACTAGTCTCAACCAATGCGCCCTCCTTGACTAGATTAGGAATTACAGCTTTTAGTGTTGCTTTCTTGCTTTCTTGCTTATTTGGACTCATTTATTTTGGAAACTCTTGCTTTGTATTGATTTTCTCCTCTTTCCTGCTTTTCAAAACTTTCATGTCTTTATGCCTCTTTCTTGCTTTTACTGTTGCTTTATTGCTTTATGTTGCTTTTCTTAAAGTTTTCTTAGTTTGTTTAGCAACTCTAGAGGCCCACCTTATCTCTTGTGCACCCTTTATGGACACATGGGTAATTAAATAATAATTAAAATAAACTAACTATAGGATACATCAAACTCCAATGTTATTAGTTTAATTAACTAACTAATGCCTAGTCCGAAAATTAAACCCAAATCACATTAATTTTTCCCAAACCCTTAGGGACTGAATGTGATAGGAAATTGATCAAGGAACCACTAAGGAAGGGACATTACAGTCCTCCCCACCTAAGATTGCTTGTCCTCAAGCAATTTGCAATCTTGGATGTTGTCACTACTCACATTCCCCAAATTATACTCCAG
Organism: Pseudotsuga menziesii; assembly: GCA_001517045.1. Lineage (NCBI taxonomy): Eukaryota > Viridiplantae > Streptophyta > Pinopsida > Pinales > Pinaceae > Pseudotsuga > Pseudotsuga menziesii. The sequence continues at coordinate 19,597 of LPNX010190760.1, forward strand.
GATGCAAACTATAACCATACAATGCCAGGATCCCACTATTTGTGTTGCACTCTCCCAAGAACAAATTCCATCAAAAACAATATGTCACTTCATGGAATGCCAGAATCCCATGGTTTATGCAACACTCTACTTAACATCTTGGTCATCTGGAACAATTTGGCAATCCAAAGGATTTCAGGATACCATATCCATGTTGGAAGCCCATCACTTCCAATGCTTTTGAAAATTCTTTCCATGCAATTTCACACCAAATCCTCATGTGCATGTGTACTAGAGTTATCTAATGGATGCAAAACATATCTTTCCTTATGCTCACATTTCAAGGAAATGCCAATTATAACAAAAATTTCATTGCAAAAACAAGGGAAACCTTTACCTCCCAGAGTCCTCATTGCTACGGTGCCTCTATCCACACAATCAATGGATGAATAAGTAATTTTTTGATCAACCAACTCCTCTAAAGTGAAATGTACCTCCCATAAGGGCAGCTCATGAGGTTTCTCCCATGCATTGCTATGTATGATGTAGCCATTAGTGACACGAAGAAACTTCATTTCTTACAAAAATAACCAGCGTAGATAAGCCAGATTACAATAATCCATGAATAATAAAATATATGATTGATAATATAAGATATGATATTACAATGAGAATGATGTTTGTTTAAATACCCATACTGGGTGCCCTTTCGTAAAGAGGCATAACCTTTCATCAAGGTGCCTCTTCATTAAGTATTAGTTTATTTAATTTATTAATGTTTAATTATTATATATTTTGTTCATTGCATTGCCTTCCCCTTAAGGGAAGCTTTATCCTCAAAGCTTTATTGAAGACAAGGCTTACGGATGATTTCTTGCTTGTAATGTCATCTCTCGATCCTTTATTTTAGTACTTGCGACACTTGACTAAATGAGACGGTAAATCCGATATCTATTTTCATCGTTTGTGATGTGGTCAATCCAAGATCTATTTTCATTGGAGGTGATTGTTGATTATCTTGTTGGATAAATATTCCCGTTTTCTGCTTAAATTGTATATTTTGTGTCCTTTCGGTTCTGAATTTATAACTCCTTTGTTTATGTTCATTTTGACCCTGGTGTTGGTAAAAATTATTTTGTAATTCTGGTGTCGATAAGTAGTTCTAGTTGCTTGCTTTTATGCTTAAATGACTTCCTTTTGAACTGTGATGGGACCTGAATTTGTATTTGTTTCTTCTTCCTCAATGGGAATTTGTTTTCTGGATAGTCTGGATGCTTCCTTCTGGATTTGAATAATTTGTTCTCTAATAAATTATTATTATTTTGAATCTTCTCAAATCTTTCATCTTGCAACTATTGTTCCTCTTTTAACTTCTTGATTTGTTCCCCTAGTTCCTGATTAACCTTCTTCAAGGCAAAGATTTCTTCGTCTTTTCCCAGTACTTTTTGTTGTAGAGCTTGAATCTTCTCTTCTAACTTTTGACTGCATTGAACTTTATCCTTTGCCTTCTTGATTTGGAGAAGTAATTTTTTATTATGATCTCTTAGACGAGAGATCTCTTCTTCTTTACTTGCAATAACCTTGTCAAAATCCTTTTGTATCGTCTGTATTGATTGCTCATTCCCCTGTGACATCACCTTTGATATTTCTTTGAATTCTTCAGATGGCACGACTTCTAATTCTGAATTCATGTTAATGTCATGTAATGTGATTTTATTCATTTCATATGGAAATATCATAAACTTATTTTCAACATTTAAGATAAAAACCCCAAATGTTTATAGCCACATAAATCCCAAAATTAAGTCGTCGTCACTACTCCACAAGGATCTAACTAGAAATTGTGAGACACCAGTCTAATCTCCAATGTTCAATTGTAAATTGCATATTGCATATTCTTTGTTATTCCAAAATTCTAACCTTTCACCTATATTTGACTCTGGAATCACTAACTGATTAGCAAATCCATCACTAATATAATTATTGAATTCAACGGGAGCAACAAAAATAGTAATGTATTTCCCTCTAATGTTCCTTTTATTTGAAATAACACTAAGACAAAAGTTTTTAAAGTGCTTGGAAATCTTGCTTGTTTTTCAACATGAGACTCCATTTTATTATGCTTTCTTAATTTATTTTCAAATAATAATAATATTATTATTAACGTTTTTATAAATTATATATAGTTTTTTTTTTTTTTAGGTGGAGAAGGTAGGGAGGTGGTTTCCAGAAGGGGGGCGACGATGGAGCAATGGAGCAGGTTGTGGCTTGGACGAATGGAGTGTGGGCATCATTGACAGGGAAGAGGATGGGAGGAGGAGTGAGAGGTGCGAGCAGGACGAGTGGATGGGGGTGGGATCAGGGGTGAGGAATGGAGCAAGCGTAAAGGGGAGGATGGGAAACGAAGGAGGGGCACGCAGTGGATTCAAGGTAGGAGGTGCGCAGGGAAACATTTCAGGTGAGAGGAATGAGTGAGGAACGATCAGGTCGAAGAGAAAGTGGGAGGATGCGTTAGTGAAGGTGAAGGAAAGGGGTTACAGGGAGAGCCAATTCAGGACCGGGTGTTGTGGAAGCGGGCTATGGATGTGGGTGTGTCGGGGAACAATGAGGAGTAGTGGGGTGGGGGACGCAGTAGGTGGGGAGTAACAGAAAAGAAGCAAGAGATGGATGCGGAGAAGCGGGGAGATGGATGCGGAGAAGCGGGGAGATGGACGCAGAGAAGCGGGAGTGAAGGACGTAGGACGCAGGAAGATTGTGCACAGGGAAAAAACGCATAGAAGGAAGAGAGTGCAATGAATGACAGGGTGGAGTGGTGGTGACTAAGAGTGTATCAGGGTGGAAGCACGACAGAGGAGGCCAAAGGCACACTTTCTGGTCAAAATACCCCAATCCAGAGAAGCTCTGTCGACTGATGGCCAAGGGTCAAAATCAAGCCCAATAAGGGATTGTGATACCACTAAAATGAATAAACTTCGCTTCTTACAAAAATAACCAGCATAGATCATCAAGATAATGGTAATCGATGAATAATAAAATATATAATTTATAAGATAAGAGATGATATTACAATGAGAACGATGTTTGTATAAATACCCATACTAGATGCCCTTTAGTAAAGAGGCGTAACCTTTCATCAAGGTGCCTCTTCATTAAGTATTAGTTTATTTAATTTATTAAGTTTATTAATGTTTAATTATTATATATTTTGTTCATTACAATCATATAGATGTGCATGTTGTTGCTTACAAAACTGGTAAGGGAATGGTGCACTTGTCAAACCACATGGCTTGACCATCGAGTCATCAACAGGAAGGGTGGGAGTCTCATACTCCTCATGTGGGACCAATATAAATAATTTCTTCACCCAATTCTCATCCCTAATTGATGTGGTTGAAATAGAAGTGTGGGTTGAAGCACAATGAACCAACCCTCTGAAATTAGTATCCACCAAGCAAGTGGATGCATGTACTCCTCCATAGGCCAGCTCAACAATGGTTTGCTTATCTTCATCCTCCATGAATGTATGACTCACTCCAAGAGGAAACTCAAATGCTTGATCCTCCTCAGGCATATGCATATCAGAATGTTCCTCATGTACCACCATCACATGAGGTTCCTTCTTTGGTCCATGAATGTAATCAGCCATATAAGAACGATTGTAAAAAAATGTAGGAGGGAGAATGTGATGTTGGCAAATTCTCATGAAGTTGCTCGAATTGAATCTCAAATTATTGAAGTACACTATGAGTACTCTTCAAAGAATTTTGAGTGGACTCCAACTTAAGAGTGAGCTTGCTAATCTCCTCTTCATGTTCCAATGAAGCACTATGATACATATCCACAAGCTCAAGAAGATGATCTTTATCAGAAAGCAAATGTAAAAAATTACCTTTCATGTCGATCATTGCTTTCCGAATATTCTCTAAGTTTTCAATAGAAGATGGCTCCTCCATTGATGCATCTCTCCAACAAGAATTTGACACCAATGCAATAGTGTCATGCAAAGTGCTCAAGGCCTCGTGGATATTCCTTTAACTCATTGTCAAAGGCCATGAAAGGAAATGAGGTTCTTTAAGATGAACCTCCTCTTCTCCTTCAGTGAGATCAACTTCACAATGTAATTCAAGTGGTGGCTGAAAAGTTGATCCTACGAAAACTTCTACTGCTACAAGCTCTTCATCTTCATGCTTAAGAGAACTTGTGCTTGAAACCATTACTTCAAGACTTATCTCTATGCAACCAATATAGATACTTGAGCATCCATCAATATATGCTCTTTCATCCATGTATAGGGTGTCATTTTTATCTCTGGATTGTTCTTTTGCAACATTGGTAGTAGGATCAACAGAAGATCACCCTGCACTTTTGTTACACAACCCTCATCAGTAAGGATTTTGGTCATGTCTTATAATGGTTGAAATGAAAGTTTCACTTGCTTGAACATGATGTTTGCTTCTTTTTCTTCACCACCTAAAGAACTAGGTGGCTCATGACTCCTCTCTTCGACTATGGATGGCTGAGGGTGCACATCCATATCCTCCTTATCTATTTTGGCTCTGGGTGGAAACAATTTAGTTCCCACCTTCTTTCACACTCCATCCACCATGTGTGCAATCCTTTCCTTGATTCTCCTGCAGTAGGGGTCTTTGAACAACTTCTTTATCTCAAGAGAGCAATACTCTCGGAAAGAAAGGTGCTTCAAAATTCCATCACTCATTCTCCAATAATATGCAAGGTACTCAAATGGTTCCCTTGACTTCTTTCTACAAGACAAGCCACAATGAATAGATATTGGCCTCATGACTTCATCATATGTTGAAACATAGAAGTCATCATCATCCTTGTATGTGAAATGAGATGAAGTATTGCATGTTGATTCTTCATTTATGGAATTGTGCTCTTCTTCATACATGTCATAATCACCTTCTTCAATTATGACAGGTACCGATCTCATGGCTACAATTCTTTTCAACTAATGATTATGTTATATAAAAAATAAACATAATATATAAATATTAATTATTAATATTAATATCTATTAATAATTAATAATGATTAATTAGTTAATTAGAAAAAGTAAAGAGATGTACTATTTCATTTGAAACGATACAATAAGGCTTATATAAATCCCTACCAATGTAAATGTAAATAATATATCTTATCTCATACTTTTATACACATATTCTTTTATCCAAAGGGATTTTTATATACTTTTCCAAATATTTTGTTTGTGTGTGAGCGAACATTTGTTATGCTCATCTAGTATTAGAGCCAATATAATTTTGGCTTGTGGCCAAAATTGTCTTCCTTGAATTAGGTCTTTGACCTTACTCAAAAGAAAGAGAGAAAGTTAAAAAACAAAAGTAAAAACAAAGAACTAAAAGAAGTAAAGAGAAAATAAAACATAGAAACCGCACATGGTTTCTTAAAAAAACTATACATGGTTTCTTTTCCAACAACAAACAACACGTAATTTAATAAATTCAATATTACACAACAATATTCATATTACTAATATTGAATTTTTAAAATTCTAATTTTCTAAACTTTGTATATTTTAATTTATAATAATAATGTTATTATTATAGATATAGTTAATTATTTTAATAATAATTATTGGGAAACGCAAAAGAGAAAATAATAACTATTGGGAGAGGGCCAATCACAATAAATGGCTCGCTAGCCTAATATTTCATTACATACAAGGGCTCCTAAGGAGCAAATGTCCACGACGAGATTCGAACCCAGGTGGGGAGCGCAATAACCAAATCTCCCAACCACTCAAGCTACACCCCATGGACAATATATATATATATATAATTTAAATAATAATTATTTTTGGAAAATGAAAAATGTTATTTAACCTAATAGGAAGAAGACAATAAGTAGTCAAAGGAAGACAATTTATCGCTGAAAAAGTCAAAATAAAAGGAAGAATCTTTGAAGAAGTCAAATTCAATTGAAGGCTCATTAAAGAAGTCAAAATCAAAAGAACGACTATCTATCGTCAAAGAAGTCGAAGACCATGGAAGCCAAATTAAGGCGTTGTCAAAGAGACAATGATGAATTTTGAGACATGAATAAGAAATTGGAAATAAGGATTAAAATACATGAGATTCAAAAGGAGTTCAAAGAACGACAAATTTCTGACCCAAAAAATGACTTAGAAAATTTGTATGCGAAAATTGAGGAATTAAAATATGTAAAGGATTTCAATCAGAGATTAAAAAACCAGGATATAACGAAACAATTAAACGAGTATAAAGAAGAAATAATACATTAAAAAAAATCATTAACGACAAGGATGGAGAATTGACGCTAATACGAAAGAAATTAAAAGGTCAAGAATCAGAAGTCGACCAGTGTCAACAACAGATTAAAGTTCTTCAACAACAAAATTACGACTCTAAAAAGGCACACAAGTTGGAGATTGAAAAATGTAATAAAGCATTATCCAATAATTCTGAAGAAAATTTCAGATTAAAGAACCATAATAAGACGTTAGTCACGAAAACTAAGAAGTTGAAAAATAGTCAGAAGGTAGAGCACTCTACAGAATACATTGAAGGAAAACTTCTAGACAAGTAGAAAGAAAATAGTTGCATCAAAAATCATAACAAAGATCTTAAGGAACAACTTAAGAAATCTGAATATGATAGAAATTCGCAAGAAGAATTTGATTAAGAAGTTTCAAAGCGACAACATGCAGTTAGAAAACAAGTTGTAAAAGATATAAAATGAAACATTAAAACCTCAAGGGATGAAAATACAACTTCCAACTCAAATCAATGATCAAAATATCACGCTTGAAAAAAAATGGCATTGTAAAGATTCTTTATTGACACCCCAGTTGTAACGTCCCCGACCCTCTGATCAGGGAAGAGGATGCTACCAAACCATCATAAATCTCCGGGAAACTAGCCCCATGAACACAAACATGCATAAATGATGATATAAAATGCTTAGAACATAAAACATGCTAAGATGCGTAAAACATACAAGGATGCATAGTTACTCAACATACAGTGGAAGCAAACACAAACATTCCAGCATCAACATGTTCATCATATTCATTAATCAGTAAATATAAATGCAGAGACGGAATAGTCAAGAATACTCATCTTAAAAAGAATTCATCCCGCAACCAACTACGTCGCTGCAACGTTCCACCCAACCATAGGCCAGCGTGCTCATCAATCTCTCATCAACACTGCCACCCCCGAGCTGGGCATGATTCCCCAAGGAATAAGGGTCAAAGCAGGCTTACACATAGCCAAGGTACACAAATCAGCCAAGCCCACACAATAGCGTTTATCAGGCCATCAAGGAGCTATGAAAGGCTAACTGCTAAGCTGGTGGCCTCAATCGAGAGCTAAGGACGCCTACACCAGATTTAACCTAACTTCTAAGACATCCACACACACAACACCAGGAATCAGTCCTTTCTCTGCTTCACAGTCCCTCAGGCCCTGACTTCCCTTTCCAATACTCTTCAAGGGTTGTGGAGAAGAAAACCAGCAGTCTAACTCTGTCTGAGTGGATCTAAACACCAGTTTTCTCAAGCATACCCAGCCTCTAATCCTACTCTCAACAGTCCGAATACCAACCACTGCATACCGCAGTAAAACAAACAGTTCACAGCTCTGTGAAGAAGATAAAGACAATAGGGTGACAACCCAAACAAAAGGGTGAACATATCTCATATCAGACAAGATGATTCAGGGTTGTTCTTGGCCCTAACGTGGCCAAAATAACTTAGAAGCAACCCCACAAGATATTGTGCACACACAGCAACCAAAACCCAGGGAGAGATCAACAACCACGCTTTTACCACTGCAGCAACGGGAGAATTACAAACTCACAGCAAATCCCACATGGAGATGAAAAGGTCTGATTCTCAGCTTGGACAGAGGAAACACATACGCAGACCCCCAAAACGTAAGGGTAGGAACAGTCAACCAACGTGGGGAAACAATTTCCCATTCTCAACAATGAAGCCACGGCACACCTACACAGTCGACAATGGAGGAGAAGTCTGATTCTCAAACTTGGGCAAGGGAAAACAGGTACGCAGACCACAAAACCGTGAGGGTAACACACATACACACAGTTCGATAATACAAAAGGAAAATCGATCCTCTTCACAGGCCGAGGAAAGAACAGATCCGATCTCCCAGTGAAGAACCACGGATACCAGTAATCGGCGAGAGAAGGGAGAACAGACCAACCCCTACATGCGTGAGATGGTCAAGACAAAAACCACGAGTGGAAGAGTGGAGAGAGTGGTAACCGTCCCCCTGCCCTCAGCGTGAGGAAGAGCAAGCTTGTTGGTGGAGTGTACGTGGGGCAAAGATTGGCAGTCCTGCCACCCACCACTCCCCAGCCATAACTGCTTCCAACTAATCGAACAACAGAAGTTTAGTGGGTGGTCGACACATGGCAACTCCTAATGGCTCCCACGGTTTAGACAACCCCCCCTTAACCTTAGGAATCATGCCCTTTTCATTCAACATTGCACCGTCGTAGCTTGCTGTAGGTTTATTTTAATTGATGTGCATATTTACATGATGCCAAAACTATAATGTGTCGGATAGCACGATATACCATTGGCAACAATCCCTATTGCTGAAACATACACGACCAAATCGATGGTGGGGCTTTTTCCTTTAGCTCCACACCACGATTAATTACAATATATACATCATGTACCTTTTTAATGTAATCGGGGTCAAAACCGGGGCATTACAATCCCCTCCCCCTTGGAATAACACCGTCCTCGGTGTTCCAATACATAAAAACACATATACAATTTGCACATCCAAAATTTCAAAATTTTGCAGATCTGTCCCACATTCAATTATTTACTTGAACTTTCAGGACCAAGCCCCTCGGCTTCCACGAGCTTCTCCTGCTGGTTCTCAACTTTCGGCTCATCCCCAAGTTGAGGAATTTTGTGGCTGTTGTCGTCTTTATGTTCCCTCGTTGGGCAGTCTCAGCGTAAATGATGTCCTCCGCATTTCCAACATTTCGCTGGCTGCTTCATCTTTACTTGCTCAATTTCCTTTGAGTCTTCATGCCTGGAACGTTTCTTAACAGATTGCTTGGACGAATGTCCCATCATTGATCCACTTTCCTTGCCTTTATGGATTGCTCCCATAAGGCTTTTCACCTCCTTTTGCAAACAAATAGAGTCTTACAAAATCTAGTGGTTCATCTCGTTCTACCTTTTCTGTATCTTGAGCATCTCTCCAAGATTCTCTTGGGTCTTGGAAATCGTTTGAAGGAGACTTCCAACCAAGTCCAGCAGCTTTTGGTCTGCTGCCATGTTCAATGTGCACCACTGGATTTCACTTTTCTCACCTGTGAAATGCACCATTGAAATTCTGTCAGACCAAGCATAATATAAGCATTAAAATCAATCAATTAATTGCCCAATTGGCATGACATTCCAAGTCTCATCAAGGAGACTTTCATAATTTTCATGCCTTCCCAACAGGCACATGAGCTCATTCATGTCCATTTTTGGGCAGGGAATTAATCATTCTAGCATTCATAATTTACTTTTAAGCAAATACACACATTCCATTTTCAGTCATACATGCATTCAACAATCTTTTGTTTTCACAATGCATAAATATATATATATATATATATATATATAATAAAAAAGGCAAGAGAGAGCAGCAAGAGTTTTCCCCTCTTTGTTTTGTTCCATCCTGGAACCCACACCACCGCTGTGGATTTTCATGCTCTCAGCCTCTTTCACTTCACCGTGAATGCTGGACCAATCCCTCTTGGTCATGACACTTAGTGCCTCCAGTCTATTTCAGACCTCTCAACCATGGAGCCTCCCCGCATGGTTTGTCTTAGCTGCTAGGACCTTCATAGTCATACTAGCACCTTTTTCATTACTGCACGTTCTGAGCTTTTCAGGACAGTCACATGTCGACATGCACCTCTAGGATGCTTTCATAGTCCTCGCTTCCAGCGATACTTATATTCAAACATTGAATAAATTCACGTGTTTACTTTATTCCCATCGGTTTTTACCTCTTAAACAAGAGCTTAAAACATCATAACCAAATCATATACACATGCATATTCATAAGCAAGAATTGCAAAATAATCCAATACTTATATGTATTGTGTGTTTCCTCGTTGGTCCACAGGATCCTGCTTCGCTTTGCAAGCCTTGGGATCGCCTATGGACTTGGATGTTAGGTCAGCATGCAGGTTGCTTCGCAACATCAGTTGGGTTTATCATACCGTCAACAAATCGCATGTACTTATCTCAACAATACACTTATATCAACAACCAATCATCAGCCAAGCCAACACAGTTGGGTTTATCAAGCCATCAACAATAACGCATGCACTTATATCAACAATAAATGACCATTTCCAGGTTTCATTTCCAGTAGTGAGCTCTAATTCCACTACCCCCTATCACACAAGAGACCACTCCCTTCTCTGAGTTAACAGTCCCTCAGGAATGTCTCCTTCTCTGTGCTCTTTAGTAGAAGGTAGGATGAGCTCAAGCCATTGTCCATTTAGTGTACAATACTAGACTACATTTGTTTAGCTTGACAACACAAGAAATATAAGCATATTCGTTAGCGTTATTGCTCTAAAACTGTAATCATATTTCACATCATTCACTATCAAGTATTGAGACACCAGGAGTGCGTCCACTCCTTAGGGTGTAATCAATATGGAAAACCCCTTCCATGATCCGACATCGGAAAAGTGTGCACCCTTTTCCGGTGTGTGTCATGTAGGCCCTATTCATACTCAAGCAATCGGCCATCATGGAAATAAAATCAAAACATGTTCTGCATATGGAATTTTAATAATTTGACATGCATATTCTTAGCTAGGGTCATAGAACACTTATCCATTTGCCGATGCAGTATTCCTTCGTTAAGGAGGAATGGGGGCTCCCTTCTCTGAGTTGACAGTCCCTCGGTTTGCCATCCCAATTCCTCTTTACATTTTGTATCCACACATGTCTTACCGACATAACCTATACCATCTCATTCATGTTGCTTACCAAACATGCAGTGCAGATGAGACATTCCCAAAACGTCCAATGGAGTTTCACCCGAAACCCATTTCCAAGATAAGGGAAAACCTTCCCATGAAGTTTGGCTCCTGCAAGCCATCACATATGATCTTCCTACAGTGTGTACCCCTGACAAATTCATCAAATAGCCAAACAGTCAATCATTATCTGATAATACAATCCAATTTTGATTGTTCCATAACCAAGTAATGAAATTAGTAATTAAATTCAAATGAGAATTTGCAACTCTGCTTACTACAAAAATTGATTTGCTTGGCAATGAGGTGATCCTCAATTGTGGGTCTCTTGTAAGTATCACCATTATGCCCATTATAATTTTATGCTTATTAGCATAACATGAATACCCACTTACAATGCGTCCTCTTGACACAATCTTATGCAAGCCAATAGTGATTAGTAGTTGTCAGCAATTTCTTAAATCTGAAATTCACAAATTCAAATTTAATAACTCATTATGCATACAAAATATTTTCACAGCCATGAGACTCTTCTCATAAGGTTTGGCTCTTTCACATGGTAGATTCCGGCGTTTATCCTGGTCTTACTCTCATTGCCATGCTCCAAACAATCTGCCTGAAGCCTGTACTTCAATTAGCCAAACACTTGGTAAGTCTTGATGCATATAACTTTTTCCATTGCTGCAACAGTCACTGAAGCATTTGCAGAATTATAAAATTCAAATACTTCTAGCTGTTAGCATATCAATATTACCAAAACCCATTTACTTCATGCAATCATTATCATACTTTAAATTACAGGGTACAGTCACATCATTTATGCAATTTAAATGAAATGTTTAGATACTCCTTACTTCACAAGCGTATCATTTGTACCCCCTTGCCCTTCCATAGAGCATTTTCGGCAGCCAATTGATCATGACTACCTTCTTCATGCACTTACTATCCTGCATTCACATCAGCGCTTGAAATGGTTCCAGAATTGTCATCAATTCATCATTTCAGCCATTAGTTATTCATAATGACACATGCACTATCTCTATGCATTCATGCATTGCATCACAACATTTGCACCCATACTTATGTATTCATATCTACAATATTGACTCATACTTTTCATATGCATCTATTCAATGCATAACCACAAGATTTATGAAATATTTTAATGCATATCCACTCAATGCTACCTTGCATTGATTCAAGAATACTTTTGCATTCAAACATACCATGCATGGCCTAACCATGACTACTTCATATATGATGCATTTCTATAATCAAGACCATCAGTACTTACTTTCTTTCAGCTATTAAGCTCATAACAACACATACAGCCATGACACATTTTTGTATGAATGCAGCCTAAATTTTAAATACCCACACGGTATGAGATCTCTTGCTTTTGCCACTCCATGCAATTGTCATAATTGAACCCTTACCTTCATGGGTCCTACTTACACCCTTGACATTACCAGTTTGGTTGGTCTCTTGCAGGAGATTGCAAAAGTTGCTCACCAACTTTTGATCCTGGTTTTGTTGCCTTATCCCTTTCTTCATAGGGTTGTTGGTCACATTCATCAGCATCAGCAACATATTCAGCCATGTCCAGGTTGTTGTTGGTTTTCCCACTAATGCCAACACCAATGCAATAATTACCATTAGTGGTTCATTATAAAAGTATAATTCTCACTACTCTTACCAACATGTAATATCCTATGCATGGAAGGCATATCCTCATACATTTCTTGTATGAAACTTATAAAATGTAATTATAATTAGCAAGACAAGGTTTAAGGAAATTTCCCTTTTCACTGTCCCTCATCTTTGCATGGAACTCCTCTTCCACACAACAGCTGGTTTGACTTCATGGTCTTGCTACCTCTAGGCATGCAATTCTCAGATTTGTCCATATTGACAGCCACTAGTACTTTGCAGCATCGCATTCGAACTCTGGGGATTCCTCCTTGTTCCCTGCTGGATAAGCTTTCCAACGCCTATCCACATGCTTCATTTTGACCTCGGGTGTGAAAACCACACCTACTTCTAAAATGATGATTTTCATCAAATTTAGGCAAAACACACAACTGTATTTTGGTCTGAATTGCTAACTTCAGCCACTTAGGATTTCCTTTTTAGCCCTGTGACCACTGACAATCTGCTGAAAGCCTACTGAAAGGTAGTTGAAAACTGCTTGAAAAATCACTGAGAAGTTCTCTCGAAAACCCAAATCTCCTTTGGCCGAATCGGACCTCCTCCCAACTATCTTTCTGACACTTCGGTGGTCAAAACATCTAGCTCATCGACGGTCTATTCATTTATTTCCCTCTGGCGTGTCGGGTCCATAGTGATCTAACCCTCCAAACTGTAACGGCGATGCCAAGGTCTATCCATCAGCGGTTTCATCAGCTAAGGTCTTCTGCTGTATCAGCGGTCAGACACGTTATTCATCGGGTACGTAGTCCCTTGGGCAGCTGCAATGGCGGGAAGTGATCTCACTGCGGGTTATGCAGACATCTATCGGCTATCGGACCTACTATCCATCAGGTGGATAGTGTCTTAGACTACCACAACGGTGGATTTACAACCCTCGAATTCTTTCGATTGGCGACCAACAAACCTTCTAGGGTTTCCGCAGATTGTAGCTTGTCGGCGGTCGGAGCGACTAATCTTTGCAGCATCGACGAGTGGAAAGACTAATGCATCGTCGAAATAGTTCCCTCGGCAGCCACAACGGTGGACTGACAAATAGCTAAATTCTTTCGCGGTGTCGGCTATCCCAACAACTATTTTCCACCGACGGCATCGACGGTCTGAACAACTAATTTCTTCTGGTGTCCGCCGTCACATCGATGGTTCCGTCATCTAAATTTTGCCGACGATTCCCATACTTAGAGAAATTTTCAAAACTTTTCTCTTTAGTCATATTTTCCGCCGCTTCATCGGCTCAACTATCTCTTATTCTTCCCTGATCCATTTAACTATCTGTCGGTGAAAGCTTCCTTTATCTTTCGCCAACTCCGTCGGCTCCCTCTTCCCCTATACGTCGCTGATCAAATCAACTGTTTTTCATCGTCGTATCGATGAATTAAACCTCAATACTTCCGCAGTGTCGACGCTCCCTAGCACTAAACGCCACTGTAGTTATGTTATCGGAACTCAAAGCCACTATTCACTAAACACCTCGGCATCGGCGAGTGGAAAGACTAATGCATCGGCGGGATAGTTCACTAACCAGCCGCAACGGTGGATGCTCGAACAACTAATTTCCACCAATTGGCACTCCGATCATCTATCTTTCGCCGATTGCCGATAGTTTTCCACACTTTAAACAAAATTTTGAAATTTTTCTTCTTCATTCCATGTCGACGATCCCATCCTCTAGTCATCAGCGATCCCAACCACTAACATTTTTCGATGGCTGATGATCTTGTGGCTTAGAAAAATTTTGGAACTTTCCTCCTCTGTCTTCCGCCGCATCAACCGTCGGATCAACTATCTTTTGTGGCATCGGCGGTCAGAGGCTCTACCCATCGGAAGCATAGTTTCCTAGCCATCCGCAACGGTGGCGCACAATCAACCAATCTCTTCCGGTGTAGTCGTCAAACTTTTGTTGGATCGGCAACGTAATCATCTAAGCATCGGCGACGCGATCAACTAATCATTGTCGATCGCCAATGATTTCGCTACTTCGTAAAAATTTTCCAAATTCCTCTCCGTCGTCGATCAATCTACTATCCTCCGCCGACATGTCATCGACGATCTTCAACTAAGTGGCGCCGGTCGTCGATGGTCAGCATCGGGTGATCTTCAGACTAATTCTTCCGCTGTGTCAGAAGAACTTCTCAGTGAGTTCTCCAATGTGCGGATGATTTGAACACTTAAGCAATATTTCGCAAAACCTTCTGCTGTTGGGTGAGCTTCAAACTAACACTTCCGCCGTGTCGAAGGAACTTTGCACTAAGTTCTCCGATGGGCCAACGAGTGACGAATGCAATTCCTCGCACAATCTTCTTCTGATTGCCGTACATCGGGTGACCTTCAGACTATCTTTTCCGCTGCATCGGAAGAACTTCTCACTAAGTTTTCCGATGAGCCAACAATTCTGGCACTTAGAAAATTTTATGAATTTTTATGAATTTTCTGTCATTCACCCATTTCTTCCGAATCTCTAATGGGCAGTAAGCAACCTGCCTCGGTTAACCGATCTTTTCATGGCCCTCTGAGGCCCAATTGCTGCAACATATGCTCTGTCACTGCATCTTCACAGCCCATTCAGGTCCATGCTGCAACCAGAACTCTGATACCATACTGTAACGTCCCCGACCCTCTGACCGGTGAAGAGGATGCTACCAAGCCATCATAAATCTCCGGGCAACTAGCCCAATGAACACAAACATGCATAAATGCTGATATAAAATGCTTAGAACATAAAACATGCTAAGATGCGTAAAACATACAAGGATGCATAGTTACTCAACATACAACGGAAGCAAACATAAACATTCCAGCATCAAAATGTTCATCATATTCATTAATCAGTAAATATAAATGCAAAGACGGAATAGTGAAGAATACTCATCTTAAAAAGAATTCGTCCCACAACCAGCTACGTCGCTGCAATGTTCCACCCAACCATAGGCCAGCGTGCTCATCAATCTCTCAGCAACACTGCCACCCCCAAGCTGGGCATGATTCATCAAGGAATAAGGGTCAAAGCAGGCTTACACATAGCCAAGGTACACAAATCAACCAAGCCCACGCAGTAGGGTTTATCAGGCTGTCAAGGAGCTAGGAAAGGCTAATTGCTTAGCTGGTGGCCTCAATGGAGAGCTAAGGATGCCTACACCAGATTTAACCTGACTTCTAAGACATCCACACACACAACACTAGGAATCAGTCCTTTCTTTGCTTCACAGTCCCTCAGGCCCTGACTTCCCTTTCCAATACTCTTCAAGGATTGTGGAGAAGAAAACCAGCAGTCTATCTCTGTCTGAGTGGCTCTAAACACCAGTTTTCTCAAGCATACCCAGCCTCTAATCCTACTCTCAACAGTCCGAAGACCAACCACTGCATACCGCAGTAAAACAAACAGTTCACAGCTCTATGAAGAAGATAAAGACAACAAGGTGACAACCCAAACGAAAGGGTGAACATAGCTCAGATCAGACAAGACGATTCAAGGTTTTTCTTGGCCCTAGCGTGACCAAAACAACTCAGAAGCAACCCCACAAGATATTGTGCACATGCAGCAACCAAAACCCAGGGAGAGATCAACAACCACGCTTTTACCACTGCAGCAATGGGAGAAACACAAACTCACAGCAAATCCCACATGGAGATGAAAAGGTCTGATTCTCAGCCTGGACAAGGGAAACACATACGCAGACCCCCAAAGCGTAAGGGCAGACATAGTCAGCCAACATGGGGAAACAATAGCCCGTTCTCAACAATGAAGCCATGGCACACCTACATAGTCGACAATGGAGGAGAAGCCCGATTCTCAAACTTGGGCAGGGGAAAACAGGTACGCAGACCACAAAACCGTGAGGGTAACACACATACACACAGTCCGATAATACAAAAGGTAAATCGATCCTATTCACAGGTCGGGGAAAGAACATAGCCGATCTCCCGGTGAAGAACCACAGATACTAGTAATCGGCGAGAGAAGGGAGAACAGACCAACCCCTGCATGCGTGAGATGGTCAAGACAAAAAACATGAGTGGAGAGAGTAGTAACCATCCCCCTGCCCTCCGCGTGAGGAAGAGCGAGCTTGCTGGTGGAGTGTACGTGGGGCAAAGACTGGCAGTCCTGCCACCCACCACTCCCCAGCCATAACTGCTTCCAACTAATCGAACAACATAAGTTTAGTGGGTGGTCGACACATGGCAACTCCCAATGGCTCCCACAGTTTAGACAACCCCCCCTTAACCTTAGGAATCATGTCCTTTTCATTCAACGTTGCACCGTCGTAGCTGGATGTAGGCTTATTTTAATTAATGTGCATATTTACATGATGCCAAAACTATAATGTGTCAGATAGCACGATATACCATTGGAAACAATCCCTATTGTCGAAACATACACGACCAAATTGATGGTGGGGCTTTTGCCTTTAGCTCCACACCACGATTAATTACAATATATACATCATGTACCTTTTTAATGTAACCGGGGTCAAAACCGAGACATTACACTAGTCATAAAAAAACGATATCCTAAAAAGGGGAAAATATCAATATAATGGTACTAATGTGATCAAACCTTTTGACGTAAGATTAATAGGGAATCCCAATAGTCAACAACAAATCAATTTGGTATGGATTGGTTCGTCAACATATTGAAAGTTATGTTGTACACTTATAAGTTCATATCGACATGTTTCATCAGCTACGACATAACAAGGAACAATGCAACAACATTATAAGGCTTTGAGGACAAAGCATTAATAAGAGAGAGGCAATGTTATATAAAAAAATATAACATAATATATAAATATTAATTATTAATATTAATATATATTAATAAATTTTTTAAAAACAAAAACGGTTATATAAAGCAGGAGTGGTATAACCAATGTAAAGGACCGAACAATTCAGATGCCCTTGAGGTAGCGGCAAATAAGTTCCTTACACAGACCTTATGGAAGCGACAAAATCCAAATCCCTTATGGAAGCAGCAAACCAAGTTCATAACAGCCTAATCTGGCTAGTATTCAAAGTTTTAGACAAAAAACAGACCAGAATTCAAAGATTTACAGAGGAGAATATTAAACAGAGCTAGCTATAGCAAAAACAAATCAAAAATCCAGAAATACATGTTTCAGCGAGCGTTTTCTCCATGACACGAGGAGGGTCTGAGGCGTGCCTCCACTTCCAACCTCGCCACTTTTATTTCCATTCTTTCTACCTTAACTTCCAATTATGCCAAGAACCTGATAAACACTTGTTCTGTCTTTTGAATCCCAAACTCAAATTCCTTTCGCAGCTGTATCATATCCTGGTCCACATTCTCTAACTGGTGTTTACCCTCCTTATCCATACGTTGCAGGAGGCGAATCATGGATTTCAACTTCTGCTTGATGTCCCTAATATTGTCTTCTACATGCAGAGCTAGCGGAGAGGAGGCATATCTTTCTGATGGGGAGTCCATGTTTTCGCAGAGGAGTAGAAAGTTGGTCGCGTTTGAAACAAGCTTGCAAATAACCCAATGATACTGGAGCGACAACCATCCACCACCTTGTAAATATACCGGGACCTCATGCGCCATAATGCCAGAGTATGCGGACGTACAGGAAATCTCCATGAGGGCAGAGCTGAAAGCATGTAGGATCAGGATGACGGAGGTTGGAGCGGGTGAAGTACAAGACCGGACAGGCCACCACTTCATAACATTAAACCATATCCGTGATGCATGACTTCCTCCACGCGTTGGCTTGGACACCCCACGTGTGCCACAATATTGGATGGGACACATAATAATAACGAGAATTAACCCCGTGGAGGTCCATACTATCGGTCCTTGGAGACAAAAGCTCTTGGTCATGTGACAGAGGGGGCTTAGGGCCTTAAGGAACATAACAACTGTTTCTATGACCATTTAGTTTGAGGATATCCCAAAGAAGAGGCCTGATTTGTTGCTGAGTCATCTAGACTGTTATATTTCCGGAGAACATGCTAGGCTTCGGAATTCTGAAAGAAGGTGGTGACACTTTGGATCTTATTAAGCAATTGTCAAATCTTCAAATCCTTGGGGGGGGCAGATATGCACCCTTTCATTTGAAAATGCATGATAATGATTATATAAATCCTTACTAATGTAAATGTAAATCATATATCTTATCTCATACTTTTAAACATATATTCTTTTATCCAAATGGATATTCCAAATATTTTGGTAGTATGTTGTGTGAGTTAACTTTTGTTCGGCTCAGCCTTTTCACAGGAGTAGAGGAAAGTGATCAAATACCATTGTAATGTCCCCAATCATATTTAGGGAGATATTATCTCAAACACCAAGATCTAAATCAAAAAAATTCGAACAAGGTACTAGATTTTAAAACTAGAATTGACGGAATTAATTCCAAACACAATTAGACCCACCCCAAATTCACCCAAACTTACAATATGGATCTACAAAAGTCCATTATAGGTCTACAACAAATATATCAGAGGTACACCAAATCAAAATCCTTGTGTAATGATGGCAACAGGGGCCATAATAGCTCAAGTATCCTTTGCACAACGTAATGGGACCATTTATGTTTCAAAATCAACTACTATTGAAGTCTACTCCAAGGCTACTTAGGTACAGTAGAATATGCAAACTAGATCCTTGGAATTGGCATGACTCAAATCCAAAGGCTTAGGAACAATTATGCACAGTTTGGGGATCATATAAGCAAAACTAGCAATCAAAATTGCGCAGAAGGGTGATTTTCAATTCGATTTTAAGCAAACACAAGGGTCTCAAAAATTTGAATTAAAGCTTGGATTGGATTCAAGATGGTCTTAATAATCTGTAGAAACTTACATAAAGAAGAATGGACCTATAAAACTCATTCTAATGCATATTCTGTAAAACTAATCAAGATTTGGATTTCAATGAGCATAGGGTTTCAATTTCACTAAAGATAAAGATAATATTACAAAACTAGCAACAACAAAATATCATTGAAATATATAATGGTTCATGGGAATATAGAGCTGTAACAATAGCAGAAAATACTCGTGAAATCGTGTTCATCCTTGAACAATTATAGATCAATAGATGAGGTGCATAACAACCAGTGGATTTACACACTACTGAATTAATGATGCACTTGATTATAAGTGTATTAATGAGGCATGAGAAAACATATGTTGCAAATTAAAACCCTAGAGGCCCACCTTCTCTCTTGTGCATCGTTATGGCCACATGGGTAATTAAAACTCATCCAGATATTAATTAATAATTAAAATAAACTAACTATAGGATACATCAAAGTTTAATGTTTTTATTTTAATTAACTAAATAATGCCTAGTCCAAAAATTAATCCCAAATCACATTATGAATTTTTTCCCAAACCCTTAGGGATTGAATGGGCTAGGAAACTGATCAACGAACCACTAAGGAAGGGACATTACACACTGTAATAATGCACCTAAGATAAATGAGGTTCTCTTTTACTAATGTAGCTAATTTTATTCTACAAGCTACTCTACACTAAGTACGCAGGAAGTAACCCTTACGAATCTATCCCTTTGTGCATGTTTCTTTAATAGTGCCATAAACAATGTTTTAATGTCCGACTCCTTTATGCTAGTCCTAAGTGTGTTGTGATAAAACCTTTCCTCACTTTGATTGTCTTTTATTTTTTAACTAGATCAGATATTTTTACATTAATGTCAAAAGGAAGGATTTACATAACTTCTTTTCAGCTAAATGAAACTACTAACAATACTTTACATTGCACTCCTACTTTCTATTATGCTTGCCAGAATTTTATTGGACCTTGCTTTGGCAATGCAGGACATGTTATTTATGCATGTATCAAGGGTGAGCATAATAAGATATTCCATCCTGAGTTTTTATAACACCTTGAGCAAGTCTGGTGTTGATATTTGTCGTTTGGTCAATCTTTGAGTGTGCTCCCACAGAATATGATAATAATAAATTCTTTAAACTGAAGATAAGATACATGCAATCGATTGAGCAAGTTGTGGTCGATATACTCCCATTTTCTCTCGTTTAAATTTTGAATTGTTATCTTTGAGTCTCCTACAACCACCACCTTTCTGTGCTTGTGATCTTTGAGGGTAAGACCCATCCATAGTGCCCACTCCCTATCTTGATTATTAGTTTCCTCACTAAGACCCTATGCATACTCAATTTTTTTTAATTCATTTGGGCAAAGAAGAACCCCTCACATTCCTTCCTCCCTTTGATTTCCTTTCGAGGCACCATCAAATATTAGCACTACATCTTGTTGAGATCTGATCCAAGAATCCAATTCTGATTGGTCCATTCATAGGTTCCAATCACTAAAATGTATAGGTTTATTGTTAATTCTTTTGCAGACTTGGGAACCTTTAACGTCAGCTAGGCAATTCTTTTTGTCATCTCTGAGTGAGTCAACATAATTAGTTTGAACTCCATGCACAATAAGTGCTTCTGCTAGAAGGGAGGAGTATTTTTGGGAAATTTTTTGAAGATTTTAGGATTCTTGTCTAAAAATGATGTTGTTCCTCTCTAACCATATTTTCCAACGTAAATGTTTTGGTAAGGCTATCCAAAATCTTCCAAGCACACCTTTGGATTGAAGGGAGTTGTTGTACTGATTTTTCCATTCGAGAAACATCACTTTCCAGTCTTCTGGGACTTTGTTAAATGAGATTACTCCAACAAAGGAGGAATTAGAAACCGGTTGGGTGAAGGTACATTCTCTAAAGAGGTGATCCATAACACACACCATGATGGTCCATGTATGTTTTTTTCTTCAAATTTTATGATGTCAATATTTTACCATGAACCAAAGTCCAATATAATGTATTGAATTTGGGTAGATCATTGTTATTCCATATTGCTTTCCATATTTTCACCTTGAGGTGGTTAGCATTTTCATGTAGAAGAAGAGCATATCCCATCTTCCCCGAATAACCATTTGGACTTTTATTCCATTGTCGCTTATCTGAAGACTGCAAATCAAGAGGGGCCTTCCCTTTCATGTTGCTAAGAACCAACTTCCCATTTTGAGATATCATACAATGTTCTCTAACCCCGTTCACTAAGCATTTTCTAGATGTCATACATGTTATAAATTTCTTGAAGAGGAGAATCGCCTTCAATATTGTCCTACCATATTTGGATGGTTTGCTTGTTCCTTGGAGTCCAACTTAAATGCTCATAAATGAGAATAACCAAGGCTTTACATAATCTCCAGATCATAACCTGTTCTAGTCAGCTTCCTCAATATGATTTCCATGAAGGCCTAGAAATACTTCTTCTGAAATGCTATCTTCCAACGCTCATTCCCTTTTGTGATAAGTCTCCAATTTACTTTATCTCCCATACTCAAACTCATTAACTGTGGCTCACAAATTCGTAGACCACCGCTCTCTTTGGGGGCTCTATCGTCATTCCTTTTGACCAAATACAATGTTTTGGTGCCAGATTTTCCACCTTCCCATATAATTTTCCTTATCAATTGCCCTATTTGATTTACCACACCTTTGGGAGCCAAGAGTCCCAAACAAAGATATCTCGCTAAGGAGGACAAGACATATTTTATAAGGATGATTCTACCAGCTAAATTCATCCATTGAGCTCCCTAGGCCTTTATTTTCTTCCTCATTTTCTGAATAGTTTCATCTCAATCTTTGGTAGAAGAGACTTCGGTTGAAATAAAAAATCCCAAATATTTGATGGATTTCCACTTAGAAAAGTAAGGGAATTCAAGAATATTGGATATTTCATGTATAGTTTACTCACTGCAATTCCATCCATAAACTTGGCTTTTTATCTTGTTTATTAGGCCTCTAGAGATTGCCACGAATTGGTTAAGTATCATCTTGAAGTGAATTAATATAGTCTTGGAATCTCCCCTTAGAAGAAGAGTATCGTTTTCAGATTGAGAGTGGTTGATAGTGTTTTCATTCCTAGTTATCTGAACTCCAACCAACCTGCCATTGGTGTGCTCAAATTCCAATTTCTTGCTTAAACCGTCAACCATTATGACATACATAATTGGAGATGATGGGCATCTCTGTCATAGACCCTTGGAATCTTTAAAGAATCCCGTGGGCCTACTGTTGACTGTTGTTGACTAAGGTTCTTATCTGTGGTTGTCCAATGCAATCTTACATCCATCTTCTAAAGTTTTTGTTAAATCATAATACGTTTATAACTTGAAAGAGGAAGGAGTGTCTTACCCTATCAAAGGTGTTAACCATATCAAGCTTGATGAGAATTAGTTTATCACCTTAAGATTTACTGGACTGTAGCGCTTCCTAAACAAAAATAATATTATCCAATATATTCCTTTTAGGCATAAAGCCTCACTGGTTCTCTGATATGATTTTGGGGAGCAAGCATTTGATCCCGTTGGACAAAATATTTGTTAGAATTTTATACATTGAATTACAAAGAGAAATTGGTCTAAATCTTGTGCAGTTTGTGGGCTTTGATTCCTTAGAGATTAGATCCAAAAGGGTAGAATTTATTTCTCCTCCCACTTTCTCCTTTTTCCGATTCCAATTCAAAATTCTACACATGTCATACTTAATGATGTTCCAACAAGCACAAAAGAAGTGGATTGAAAAACACTAGTCTTTGGTGCTTTGTATGGGGCAGGGCTCAAAATCGCAGTGATTACTTATTCTTCCTTAATTTCCTTAGTAAGCATATCATTGTCTTCCTGATTGATGAGATTGGGAAGATTTTAGAGATAGACTTTAGTCTTTTCCTCTTCATCCCCACCTTCCTTAGTAAAAAATGTGTGGAAATGCTTAGTTGATGCTTCTTTGATATCTAGGAAAGTCGATATTTTCTCACCATTGGAATTTTCTATTTATGTGATCTAATTCCGCTGTGTTCTAAGTGTGGCCTATTTGTGAAAGAATATGGTGTTTTGGTCTTCGTATTGCAGCCAAAGACTTATAGACTTGAGGTGGCAGTGCTCCTCCTTCTATATATTTAGATTGAATAATTTGGAGTCTAACTCTCTTTTCTTCACCAAATGATGTTCAATCACTTCCCAATCTTCCAAATTTGCCTGAAATTGATTTAGTTGATCATGTATTTTTGCCAGCTGAATTGTAAGGATTTTGTAAACAATTTTGTCCCATTCTTTGAGGGCACGCTTAACCAACCTTAATCTAGACTCCCAGACATATGTTGGAGAGCCCAAAATATAAGTTCCCCACTTCCTGTGAATTATTTGAATGGATTTTGGCTTTTGTAACCATAAAGGAATAAATGGAAATGGAAGGGGGCCATAGTCTTATGTTTTGTTAACCTTCAATGATATAAATTAGTGATATGGATCATTATAGGCTATTATTTACGAGTAAACTTCCAATCCGCATATGAATAGGTATTTGTGTATTAGAAACTTGTCTAATCAGGTTGCTATGTGGCTTGGACTCGTCCATCTATTTGTCCAAGTGAACTTGCCTCTTTTTGTCTTGATATCAAGAAGGCCCCAATTTGTAAGTAGATCCTCCATATATTCTCGAAAGAGGTAACTGACAGTGCTTCCTCCTCTTTTTTTAAATGTGTATAATGTTGTGTTAAAATTCCCTCCAATTATTCTATTTTGTTTAAACCCCCTCTCATGTAGGCAGGTAAGGAGGTCTAGAATTCTAGTTTTTCCCCATAAATCACTGGAACATATCTAATAATTAGATTTATTACTTGGTCACTCTCCTTGTGCTCCAAAGCTGTGAGGTTGAAGTGTTCCATTTTTTCATGGTGTTTTAAATTAAAGTGGATGGGAGACCAAGCAGTACAAACCCCACCAGATGCTCCTCTAGCACTTACTACTATCATGTGACTATTGTTCCAAAAATTACTACTGGTTTCTTTCATTTATTTTTCATTTAATTTCGTCTCTTGGATACAAAGGATAGATGGATTTCTAATCATGCCTTTTAATAACTATATTTTTCTCTTATTCCCTACCCCCTACAGTTCCAAGAGATTGCTTTCATTATTCGAATTTTGATAAATGCTTACCTCCTGTTTGTTTTGGCTACTTCACATAATTTGCTTCTCCTATTACCTTGCTTTTGTAGGAGTTCTACAATACAACTTGATGTCCCAATCTTTTGTCTCTCCCCACTACCTATTCCCTTGCTTCTTTCCCCATTTTTCTTCATAGTCGCTTCTTGTTCTAATATGTTTCCATCCCTTCTTGCATCTCCGGTTCTGATTTCAAATTGGTTCGGCTTTTCGTCTCTATTCCAAAACTTCCCTCTCGCTTGGACTGTGGAGTTTGAATTTTTTCTTGATGAGATAGAGGACGTGGAATAGTCTGCATTATGATTGGTTTCTCTTGTATTGGAGCTTCCTCAATCTGAATGTGTCCTTCTTGAACATTTTCATCTATTATGCCTATTTATTTTTTGTTCTTACCATGTGTTTCCTCTGCAGTTGGTTGCATTTCTTTTGGCACTTCAAGATCCTCTTCACTCACAGTTGCATAGAGTGTAACAAAATAATTTCCAGAGGTTGAAGGTTTTTTAGGAGGTTCGTTGACCTTCTCTTTTCCCCCAGATTTCTTTTGGATTTGCCATTGTTCATCATGTGCCTAAGCCAATTGGAATTTTAAGGCTTCTTAGTTATAGTCGCTAGAAAAATGGCCATATTCATGACATATTTTGCATTTGAAGGGCAACTGCTCATAGCCGAGCTGTTGGCAGTTGGTCCAATTCACCCATTGTAGAATGATTTCAATCAAAAGACCTCTCTAAATCAACTTCAACACAAATTTGGGCACATGCAAATTGTTTTCCTTTTGGCTTCGATATGTCAATGTATTTCCCTAAAGCATTACCAACATAATGAAGACAATCATCACTCCAACATGGTAAATATAAGAGCAATAGTTTCACACAGACATGGACAACATAAGGTATGCCATTTTTGTTGGTCGAAATACAATGTCCATTTGTTTAAATATAATCCTCTTATGTCAAAAAATATGGCCCACTCTTGAAGATCAAATCCTTATCCTCGTTATACTGGAAAAGAAAGGCGAAAAACCGTTTCCAACCGCATACAATTGGATTTCTCCCTTAGTCATCAATCTCCATCATTTGGCGATCCAAGCATCAATCAATTTTGATGAGGGCCACATTCCCATGGATTAGCCCACCAAGCCACGCTTTGTCAGTGCATGAGTTTTATGTCAGAAGGAGGTCAGCGACAAGATTTATGAGGAAACATTCATTTTCTTCACAAATCACAATGAAACAGTTTGGGCATGGACCTTTTTTTATCAATGAATCTACATTGGCTTGCAAATCTAGTCTGGCAGCGTACAAATTCCCAGCAGGGCGTTGGTTTAGATATCAGGATGATATGTTGTAGGAACCCTAGCAAGGTATTGGTTTCATCTCGAGATTCCTTAATCTTAATTTGTAGAGCGCATTCACACCAATGTGTCTAATTAGCTTCTCATTGTTAATGAACGATACTTTAATGATCTTTGACTTCTTTTATCTATGCGATTTTTATTATCTCAATAATACTTTTATTTTTATCAAAATTAAAAACTTAAATCCCACTTGACTCTCCTAATACTTTTACCATAATCTGTTTATTTAAAAAAAACATCACTTAACATGATGTTCCTTCAAATAAGAGAAAGAAGGGCACGGCACATTCTTCTACCCCGTATTCTGCCTCTACTAATTTTGTTAATGGGCACCCCTCTAGTGGCAATAAGTAATTTGAGG
Source organism: Pseudotsuga menziesii (assembly GCA_001517045.1). NCBI lineage: Eukaryota > Viridiplantae > Streptophyta > Pinopsida > Pinales > Pinaceae > Pseudotsuga > Pseudotsuga menziesii. The sequence continues at coordinate 46,052 of LPNX010190760.1, forward strand.
GCACATAAGGGCTGAACTAGGTAAGGAAGACTGAGAATTAGAGACCAGGTAAGTTGTTATGGCGGTGCCCGAGATCACACTTCTACTATTTTCTAGGCTAAATAGACCAGTGAAAATAATTAGGTTCCGGTACATAAAGGTTATCTTTCATCGTTTTAATTACCTAGATCGATCCTTGATGGGAGCTAAAAATGATTCGTAATGGAACACATCAAGTCTCTTCCAGGTCACTATGGTCCTTAAGAAAAGGAAAGGAAACACTCTAACTAACCTTTAGGAGCAGGAAAAGCATTAACAAATCTCCCACCTCATCCCACCTCATCCTACTATACCTCATCCTCATCCCACCTCATCCTACTATAGTATCATATCTCCCTCTCTAATCCTTTTTCAACGTTAATACTCTACTTCCTCCCTTTCTTTATCAAATTCTTTTTCCACGAGAATACTCCCTTCCTTCCTTTTTTTTTTTTTTCTTCAGATGGAAAGATCCATGGAAAACCCAGCGATACTTCCCCACATTAGTGGATGGTAGAGGTGGTAAACCACCGGCCATCCTCGCAGAAGGCCTAACCCCAAAGGACTCAAGGCTCGAACCCATGACCTCTCCCCGAACCGAGAGAGTGTGCGCACGTCTTACCAATTGAGCTAACCCTTGAGGCTTCCTTCCTAATTGCATAATCTCATGCACATAACAATTACGATAAAAAAAATAACATTACCCTATTTCAAAAACTTTCACTTTAAACGTGGACTTTAACATTCTCCCTTGTGAGCTTTCTTTTACATGTAGAGGTGATCATCTATATAACGTTAAACATTGAGTTACGAATATTTTTTAGTTGTTGCACTCTGTAATCTTTCTATCATCGTTGTCCTCTATGCAATGCTGCAAGCAATCTTAATGCCCGGCTCCTTACCCTCCATTCTAAACCCTGCTTACCGTTTAAACCCCTGCTATTCTCCTAAACCCCGGATTCTCCTCTAAACTCTTCAGCCACAAACATAGCCATGGAAGATGGATTTTCTCTGCCCTGAAGTGAACTCTCCATGGCATTCTTCCCCAAAAATCTGACCCCTGAACACGTCCTGAGGCTCCTGAAAGCAGAGAAAAACCCCATGGTCGCCCTGATGATCTTCAATTCCGCAACCCAACATCCCGACTACAAACACAATTACGCAGTATTCCACATGATGATCGACAAGCTTGGAAACGCCAAAAAAATTCAAGAGATCCACATCATTCTCCTTCAAATCCAAGCTGAGCAATGCCCGTGCCCGGAGGGTCTGTTCCTTTCAGTCTTCCAAGCTTACGCAAAAGCCCGCATGGCAGAACCGGCGGTGGAGGTCTTCAGAAACATGGAGAGAAGCTTCGGATGTAAGCCAGGTATTCGCTCTTACAATACCCTTCTCAATGCCCTTGTGCAGGGTAATTGTTTGCATTTGGTTGAATCCGTCTATGCGTATCTCGATACCGTTAGAATAAACCCTAATTTGCAGACATTTAATGTATTAATCAAAGCCTTCTGCAAGCTCAAACGGTTCAATGAAGCAAAGAACTTGTTACTAGTTGAGATGGAGAATAGAGGGTGCGGGCCGGATGCTGTAAGTTATGGTACTCTGATGAGCGGGCTTTGTAAGGAGGGTAGGGTTATGGAGGCTGTGGCATTATTGGAAACCATGATTTTAAACCGTTGCCAGCCTGATGTTGTTTGTTACAATGTTTTGATTGATGGGTTGTCCAAGGGTGGAGGATGTGAAGAGGCTATAGGAGTTTGGAAAAGAATGCTTGAGGCCGGATGCGTGCCGAATGTCGTAAGTTACAATTCTATGTTGAATTGCTTATATAGAGAAGGGAAATTTGATGATGCAGCGAAGATTTGGCATCAAATGCTGCTAAATGGCTGTAAGCCGGATGCTTTTACTTATAGCACATTGGTTCATGGGTTATGCAGGCAGGGGATGGTCAGGGATGCGGTGAGAGTCTGGTCTGCAATGCTTGTAACTGGTTGTAAACCAGATGTCGTGATATTTAATACTATGATAAATGGTTTTTGCAAAGAGGGTATGTTGGATGAGGCCATGATAGTTTGGAAAATGATGCTTGAGAATGGCTGTGACCCCACTATTGTGACTTACAATGTATTGATTCGCGTGCTATGTAAGGCAGGCAAGGTGACAGAAGCTATTGAGCTGTGGCAACGTTTGTCCAAGAAAGGTTGTGATCCTGATGCCATCACCTACGGTACTTTCATTGATGGGTTATGCAAGAAGGGGTATATTAACAAGGCAGTTGAAGTATGGAAGCAGATGAAGTATGGAAGCTGTGTTGCGAATGTGGTTGCATACTGTTCTATGATAGATGGGCTTTGTAAAGAAAGGAGATTGAGAGAAGCTACTGAAATTTGGCATCAGATGGTTGAGCAGGGATGCAAACCGAGTGTTCAAACTTATAATTCACTTATAAATGGTCTCTGTCGGGAATCTAGAGTTAGTCAAGCACTTCAAATATTTGAAGAAATGAAAACCAAGAGATGCATGCCCACAGTGGTCACTTACAACATTCTTATAAAGGGTCTCTGTATAGTAGAAAAAGTTATAGAGGCTACCCAACTTTTGCAGGAGATGACGGGAAGGGGTTGTATTCCAGATATTGTGACATTTAGTACCTTAATTGATGGTTTGTGCAGAATAGGAAGGATTGGTGATGCTTTGAATATCTGGAAGGAACTACTAGGCAGGGTCCGTGATCCAGATGTTGTCCTTTACAATATAATTATACACGGTCTTTGCAGTTCTGGGAAAGTAGAAGATGCCATTCAGATTTTGTATGAAATGAACATAAAGAATTGTTGTCCAAATATCATTACCTACAATACACTACTGGATGGTCTTTATAAGATGGGTGAGGCAGAAAAGGCTTCTGAAATTTGGAATGAGATGGTTAAGAAGGGTTGTGGTCCAAATATTGTTTCGTACAATACCTTGATAAATTGTCTTTGTAGAGAGCAAAAGTTGCAGCAGGCCTTGGAGTTATTACAAGACATCTTGAAGCAGGGATTCCTTCCAAATGTTATTACTTGGAATATACTGGTCAGAGCAGTAATCAATCAAAAGAAAGTTGCCAATGAAGTTGAATTTCCTGGATGAATGCTTGCATAACTGCTTGGACAATTAAAGTGTGCATTTGTACCTGGTGGAGAAAATGCTTTTGTCTTCATTGAGATGAATGGTAGGACCCTTAACTTTGATTCCCTTGAACTAAACTAATGTCTTAAATGGAATAAGCTCCAAGGAAGTATACAACATAGACATGGCTAGAGTACTGTTTTTACCTTCTTTTCAGGTTCAGCGAGCATATGTTTAGCATTAAGGTACTAGTACGTATTGCTATCCAGATTTGACAGCATATATTTTTCTTAGGATCTCAGGGTTAAATTTTGTTTGTAACACAGTTTATGTACCATACCAAAATTTTCTGGCTTATTTAGTTCTCCTTTATTGTTGAAACTTGAATGAACAGGATGATCATACATAGACATGTTAAAGAAGGGTTGATCCCCAACTAAATAAACATAGGTCAAGCTGAAAACCTTAGGGAATATAAAGTTTTATGTACACTTAGGGGAAGTAGTCTAGCATACAGAGTTTAAATATATCTTTAGGGTTGTGAATTGATGAGATTCTCCAACTGTCAACAAGATGTAAATGATTACACTAAGCTTATAAAAGGAACTGCCCCAAGTATAAGTGTAAACAAAGGAAGTATCCACCGGTGTCAAAGATAGAATTCAGTAATAGCATGATTCAAATAAAGTCTTGCATTCTTTCTCAACTGACAGTGGGAGATCTTACTGGAAACTATGATCTGTTGAATTTTCAGGATAGTTAGGGTTTAAACTTTAAAACAAAAATTAAAACTTTAAGAAATAATTTTCATCTCTTTCAACTTTAACACTCACTAAGGATCATTGTGTCAAAGTTAGAATTTAATAATTGCAGATATACACAGTAGAATTATAGACTCAAGGACAGCATCAGTGATAGTAAAAAATCTAATTAACAAGAATACAAATCTAATTAACAAAAGTAATTTACTTGAAAGAAGGAACTTTCCTTATACTCAGATTTTAACTTTCTTATCAGACTTTGCCTCTCAGAGGCAAGTCAATAACTGGAATACAAACTGACCCTTACCTGAGGGTGTGCGCATACCTGAGAGAGAGAGAGAGAGAGAGAGAGAGAGAGAAGTGCTGAGTTATAGGGTTGGTCAATTATAGTATAAGGTTACAGAATATCCAAAATCAACCCCAAGAATTTAACCAAGACAGTCAACAAGTGCCCAGCAGTGAATGGCAGCCACAAAACCCTTACTACATTGGATGACAGCCTCAAAAAAGATTACAGCAGTGGACGACAGCCACCAGGAGGCAATAGGTACCTTCAAACAGTCCACACAAGCAGTGGCAGCTTGCACACAGGCAGTGGCACCCTAAACACAGTCCACACAAGCAGTCCAACCAAGTAGCGGCCAATACAAACAGTCCAAAAGCAGTCCAATCAGGTAGCGGCCAACACAAACCAGTCCACAAATAGTCCGTACAGGTAGCAGCCCTCTCGAGTCTCAACACAGGCAATAGCACCCAAACACAGTCCAAGCAGCCAGCAGCTACCCTAGCAGCACCCAAACACAGTCCAAGCAGGCAGCGGCTGCCCTACACAGTCCAAATACAGTCCACGACTCACACATGTGGGAGATAGGAGGTTAGAACAACAGTTAAAAACCTCAAAACAAACAATGCTGAGGTGGAGAGCCCAAGAACATGAGAACACTGTATATAGAAGAGCACCAAACCCTAAGACGTCTCCAAAATAAGTGTGCTGCAAACCCTAGAACAATCACATAAGAAATCAGAGCTAAGTTGCCTCTTCAAGATGTGATATAATGAAAGATTAGGCTACTTTTATAGCCTCTCAATGACCCCTAGAAGGTTTCACCTTCTATTTGGTCATTGATGTTAGGGTTACCAAAATAAAATATAACTTAAAGTTAAAACATCTTAGGAGAGGGTTTCATAAGATAAGACATAGGGTCAAGTTACTATTGAAATTTAGGGTTAGGTTAGGGTTTGATATAAGCAAATTGAAATTTTTATACTTTAAAGCATAAAACAAAACTAAAACAGAACTAGATCCAGAACAATACTGCTATAATACTTCAAAACATAATTTTCATCTCTTTTAACTTTAACACTCCAATGGTCACTGTGTTAAAGTTGGTCCTTGAGATACAATTTGTCAATTGCAATGTACAGAAACTAAACAATAACAATAGCAGTAGTATCATGTAAAACAAACTAACAACTAAATAACAGTGATTAGGAACTGTAACAATGTTGGTTTAGATCTAGTTTGGATCTGCCTTATACTTAGATACTTTTAGGGTCAGATCTTGTCACTGAAAGGACAAGTCGACAAAGGAACAAATGACATATCTTGTGAGAGAGAGAAAAGATAGAGTGTTGTAGGTTAATGGTTTGGCTGCAATAAATGACAGTCCTTTAGGACAGTCCTAAATCAAGCAAGATAGCTCCTCCTTCAAATGAACAAAGGCAACCTTAATCCATACACGTAGAGACACTCTTTGATGGACTCAACTTGTTGCAATAGGCAAGACAAGGGTTACACAGTTATAGCCCAGCCCTAAGGGCATCAAACAACTCATGACCTGCTAAGAGAAGAGTTACACAGTTACAACCCAACAGGAGAAGGGTTACACAACCACATCCCAGCCCTAAGGGCATCAAGCAACTCACGACTTGCTAAGAGAAGAGTTACACAGTTACAACCCAGCAGGAGAAGGGTTACATAGTCACGGCCCAGCCCTAAAGGGCATCAAATAGCTCACGGCTTGCTAAGAGAAGAGTTACACAGCTATAAAATAGCCCAAAGGTAATTAACACAGTCACGACTAGCTGAGATAAGGCAGCCGCAGTCACAACCAGCTCACATAGTCATGGAGAGAAGGCAGTTGCATTCACAACCAACCCACAGAGTCACGGTCTGCTGAGAGAAGGTAGCCGCAGTCATAGCTAACCCACACAGTCACGATCTGCTGGTAGAAGGCAGCTACAACCAAGGTTCAGTCCACAGAGAGTTGCCACAGCGCACGACTAGGCCTAGAGGGCTCTCAACAATCATGGTACAACAAGAAAAGGTCAAATCCCAGCAGAAGGAGGTCACCATCAGTCACGAGCTGCTAAGAAGAGGCCAGCACAGTCACGTCCAACCTAGAGAGGGTTCTTCAACAGTCACGACCAGCCAAGAAGACAAATATAGTCACGACCAGGTAAAGGGGCAACATACAGTCACCAAGGATAGACATGGCCTAATCCACAAGAAGGATGAAGCAACAAGAACCCAAAACATCCACTCAAAGTAGTAGTAACCCTAGGCATCAATCACAAACCAACAACAAACCCTAAAACATGTGTAAGATCAGATCTTCAATCTTCTCTTGTGAACACACCCTCCAAAATGAAATTCAAGACTTGAATTTATAATCTTAACAAGTCTTCTAGAAGGGTCAATCCACTAGCCCCTAGATTTTAGGGTTGTTACCAAACATAACATAAAATACGATTAGGTTGAATTAGAATAAGGCACTAAAGGTCATATGGTCAATATCAATAAAACAATAAAATAAAAGTCACCATACCAAAGGTACACACAATAGGGGCGCTAGGACCAAGTAAAAGATAAAGGACCATAAGTCAACCAAAGGGTCATAATAAGAAGGTAAGACCAATGTTACAAATATCGTGTCGGCGAATATATCGCCGAGGGTCCAAAAAAAATTATCGGATTTATTGACGAAAATGTCGGCAAACATCGGCAATATATCGACAACTTAAAAAAAATAAAAAAATATTCATTTTTTTTCAATTTTCTAAACATCTAAAGCAACAAGAACATCAAATAAACACGTTGTTACATACATATGGAAAGAAAATTGATATATAAGATGTATAAGACGTCTAGTTGCAAATCCTTGTTGTATGAAATTGCAAATCAGATAAATAGGGATTGCAAAATAGTTAAATTTTAAACAAATCACTATAATACAACAAAGATTGCAAACTACAAACTCAAAGTAATTACTAATCCTAGGGCACATTAATGGCATTTTATGGATTTAAAATTAGGGTTTTTGGTCCTATAATAAAAACTTCAAAGTTCAAGGATTTCAAGCCTCAAGGACTATGTCAAACTTCAAAGTTCAGACTTCAAAACTTTAGCAGCTAGCCACACTGTAAAATCTAAAAAACCTAAAAAGGGAGGGGTTTAAGTCTTTAAGACTTCAGTTTTTAACTTTAAACTCTAAAGTTTTAAACTTCAAAAATTTAAATTTTAAACCATTTAAAAAATTTAAAATTTTAAACAGTTTTAAACTTTTAAATTTTGTAACAGTTTTAAAATTTTAAACAGTTTTAATTTTTAAACTTTAAAAATTTAACTTTTAAACTTTAAAAATTTAACTTTTAAACTTTAAAAATTTAACTTTTAAACTTTTAAACCACTTTAAAAATTTAAAAATTTAAACCATACTCATACTACATAGGGACAAGGCACATACCTGAGTCTAAATCCACGGACCGACCTCTCCTCCACGGATCTCCCTTTGAAGGTCGTCATCAAAGACTCAGCAGAGTCAGCACTAGCAGGCCGCTTCCAGGCGTTCACGTGCTGTGTGATAACCCTGCCCTCCCTCGCTCGCACTGTCGCATACTCGCAACATTAGACACCCCAACTCTCCCTTGCTTGCACCGTCGCAGGCTTACAACACCGGACACCCCAACACTCCATTGTTGAATGTTCTCATTGTCGTAGACTCGCAGACGACAATACCCTAGCACCTGTCGTCAACCGAAAAGAAAAAACAAAAAAAAATGCGTGTTTTAACTTGTATTGACCCTGCAGTGAAAAAGATTGGCTCGTGATTTTTCAGTAAAATTTTTTTTTTTGCCCTAAACATCACCGAAAATATCGGGCGATGTTTGTCAATATTATCACTGGCCAAGAGAAATTGCGATATATCACGATGTTGCTGAGAAATCGATGATTTTTGTAACGTTGGGTAAGACAATCCTCATACCTACAAGAACAAGGTGTACCATAAAGGTGGACAAACAACCCCTTTTACCCATAGGACCAACAAGATCAATGACTTTAATCTTTTCTCTCTCAAGGTATGTTGTCACATGTGTTCCATATGTATATATTTTTATCATCATTTTATAAGGAAGAAGATCCAAACTGGATGATGTGATCCTCTGGTCCTCACAACTGCTCCTAAGGGTTAGATGCTAGTGCCATCATCAAGGGGTGGCTAGTCCCTTGTGAAACAACCTAGCAATAACTGAATAGGAGAGAGGACATCGCACATCATCATCTTGGTCAACTTGACCCAGATCCACTTGGTTAACTGACTAGGAATGTACCTGCAGGAACTGCTTGGTCCTAGACCAAGAATCTGCCTGGTCCCAGACTAGTAATGTCTCTACCTCATCCTGCAGGATCAGCTTGGTCCCTGACCAAGAAACTGCCTGGTCCTAGGCCAAGAATGTTAGAGGCATATAGGGGCCCTAACTATGTGTTAGGGACTTTGCCATGGTCCCAACCTGCTTGGTCCCAGACCAAGAACCCCAGGAGACTACTGGGGGCCCTAGGGTACCTTCTAAGGTCTTACTCTGCCCTAGTTAATTGACTAGGGTACGATCTTCCCTGAGAATGGGTCTCGCAATTGCACTATCTTTAACACTCCCTCTCAACAACACTAAGCGTGTCTCAGAAGTACTTAAAATTTGACAGAGGCTTAGTCAACACATCAGTAAACTGTCTGCACCATGTCCTAGACATGGTAATATTTCTTCTTGATGTGATCCTACCTGTCATAGAGCACAGGATCTTATGAGAGCTCCAAACAACTCTAATTGTTAGCAAGAAGCTTGATCTTCTATAGATCCACTTGGAAGTTGTAACTGACTTCCCTTGTTAGCTGAGAACCACTTTTCACACGTCATTTAACATCTTTACCTCTTCCAAACCCGATGTTTGGCTTCCTCCTTATTAATAGAGGATTCTAAATAGTGACGTGACTTATATGAGATGTCAAATCAGAGAAATCATGAAACCTCTCAATAGGTTACTCACAAAGATCAACTGAAGACTCCCTAACCTCCTCCCTTTGCTCATCTAAGAGAGATGACTCATGGACTGGGCTTACTTCCATGTCTATATCACTGGGGAGGATTCTCTTAGAACTTTCTTTAAGGGAGATCACAACTTTTCTTTGCAATCCCATCCTCTTGATCTATGAACTTACTAGTTGTTCCACTCTATCAATAACAATTTCCTGGCAGCGTTTCTGGGAGGATGAACATCCAACATAGCTAATCCTTCATTTTGTGGAGCCTCTTGCTCCCTCTGTACTTGAGCACTCAACTCCCTCTTGAGTTGTACAAAAAAGGATACGCAAACATTCATTGTTTGTCACATCATCCTCCTCTTGTGGATCTTATCTACAAGTTTAAGTTTGATTGTCATCAATAGCCAATATCAATAACATGATCTTATCATTCATATATGTAGACAGCAACTATCTAAATGCCATCAAGAGCATATTCACATGTCATGACAATACAAGGAATCAATATAAGTTGGGATAGAAAGTCATCCTTCTTTATATCTGCCCTTATGTAGAAATCTCATTGTGCATCTTTGATCTTGACATCGTATTGTCCTTATGCAATAATATACACGGATTAGCACAATCTAGGTTAGATCATAATTAAAAATTTTAGACATGAGATTATCATAAATACTTGAACAGGATCTAAGCTTCTTTATATCTGCCCTTATGTAGAAATCTCATTGTGCATCTTTGATCTTGACATCGTATTGTCCTTATGCAATAATATACACGGATTAGCACAATCTAGGTTAGATCATAATTAAAATTTTTAGACATGAGATTATCATAAATACTTGAACAGGATCTAAGCTTCTTTGCATTTGCAAATTCTTATTACATGGATCAATGCACCACAAACAATGATTAAGCATTCTACATCAATGTCCTTTACATTTGAGCAAGCACTTATAAATTTCATGATCTCATGCATCATCACACTTGTTAGTATAAGTTAGGATAGTTTAACATATATGATCAAGATCATAAATGAATTCTTACTTCCTTGTGCAAAATTCTGATCATAATGAGTCACATAACTCCTTTACACAAGAAATGATCAAGTCAAGATTTAATCATATGAAGGGTTCAATAAGCTTTCTCACTTATCACGGAAAATATGCCAAATCAAGCCTTCTGGGATTTGTTGGTCTCTTCAAGGGGTCATGAAGTTCTCATTCTATCAAATCCATTTTTTGATATAGACTGAAATAACACATCTGTTTCTTCAGATGTCTCAGAGATATTGATTTTAACTCTAGTCAAATAATGAGGTCAATCAATTTTGTAAATATCAGATCTTTATCATTTTTATCACTTTGATGGCAAAAGTAAAGTTCAAACCCTTACTGTTAGTTTGACAATGTTAAAACCCTTATCTTAGGATCATTGTAGATTCTGTTAGACTGCACAACAGAGTTAACTACAAACCCTAAGCTCTGATACCATGTTGAAATTTAGGGTTAGGTTAGGGTTTGATATAAGCAAATTGAAATTTTTATACTTTTATGCATATAAAAAAACTAAAACAAAACTAGATTTAGAACGATACTGCTGTAATACTTCAAAACATAATTTTCATCTCTTTCAACTCTAACACTCCAATGGTCACTGTGTTAAAGTTGGTCCTTGAGATACAACTTGTCAATTGCAATGTACATAAACTAAACAATAACGATAGCAATAGTATCATGTAAAATAAACTAACAACTAAAGAAAAGTGATAATGAATTGTAACAATGTTGGTTTAGATCTAGTTTGGATCTGTCTTATACTCAGATACTTTTAGGGTCAGATCTTGTCATTGAAAGGACAAGTCACCAAAGGAACATATGACATACCTTGTGAGGGAGAGAAAAGATAGAATGTGGTAGGTTAAAGTCTAGGATGCAATAATTGACAGTCCTTTTGGACAGTCTTAAATCAAGCAAGATAGCTCCTCCTTCAAATGAACAAAGGTAACCTTAATCCATACACGCAAAGACACTCTTTGATGGACTCAACTTGTTGCAATAGGCAAGACAAGGGTTACACAGTTACAGCCTAGCCCTAAGGGCATCAAACATCTCAAGGCCTGCTAAGAGAAGAGTTACACAGTTACAACCTAGCAGGAGAAGGGTTACACAGTCATAGCCCAACCCTAAGGGCATCAAACAACTCACGACCTGCTTACACAGTTACAGCCCAACAGGAGAAGGGATACACAATCACGGCCCATCCCTAAAGGGCATGAAACAACTCACGACCAGCTAAGAGAAGAGCTACATAGTTATAAAATACCCAAAGGTAATTAACACAGACACACCCTGCTGAGAGAAGGAAGCCGCAGTCACAACCAACCCATGCAGTCACGGTCTGTTGAGAGAAGGCAGTCGCAGTCACAACTAGCCCACGCAGTCACGGTCTGCTGGGAGAAGGCAGCCGCAGTCACAACTAGCCCACACAACTACGGTCTGGTAGAAGGAAACTACAACCAAGGTTCAGTCCATGGAAGGTTGCCACAACCCACGACCAACCCTAGAGGGATCTCAAGAGTCACGGTTCAATAAGAAAAATTCAAATCCCAATAGATGGAGGTCACCATCAGTCACGTCCTGCTGAGAAGAGGCCAACACAATCATGTCCAGCTTAGAGAGGGTTCTTCAATAGTCACGACCAACCAAGGAGAAGACAGATGCAGTTATGGCGAGGTAAAGAGGCAGCATACAATCACCAAGGATAGACACGACCCAATCCACAAGAAGGATGAAGCAACAAGAATCCAAAACGTCCACTCAAAGAAGTAGTAACCCTAGGGGTCAATTACAAATCAACAACAAACCCTAGAGTAGGTGTAAGATTAGATCTTCAATCTTCTCTTGTGAACACACCCTTCAAACTATGTCACACGGTTCGGGTTCGAATTCGGCAACCTTGAAATTCGGTTCGAATTCGAATTTTTTGATGAGATTCGAAATGAGGTTCGGCATTAAGTTCGCCAATATACTTTTTTTTTAAAATATAAATATTTTATCAATATAATTTTTCCCAATATAAATGTTTTATGTTATATTTTATAACATAATAATATAATATACTTTTATGTTATATTTAATAACATAGTAATATAATATAAAATAACAATAATTATAATAATATATATCTATTATCTATCCATTTTTAAGTTACGCCTTTACATAAGCTATATTTACTAATTAAAATAAAAGACAAATAAAAATATATTTTAATGCATCCAACCACAAACTGGAATCCGAACAGAATTGGACGCGAATCAATATCAATGTAAACACGACCATAATTGGGCGTTGAAGTCTTCCCTTGATGCACCGGGAAATTTACTGCGGCGAATAAAACGAAAATAACTGCAGCGGAAAGAAGGTTCACAGACTACTTTGTTTGGCATCCGGAATACAGGTAATTCGAGCTACACCTGACTACATATATCGCACCACTCGAAACTTTTAAACTGGCAAAATCAAAACGAATACATGTAATTCGAGCCACGCCCAAGTACATATATCGCACCTGACGTAATTAAACTGGCAAATTCGAAACTTTTAAACCGGCGAAATCAAAACTCTGAAATTGGCGAATTTAATGGCCGAATATCAACGAATCTTAAAAAAATTTTGAGGTTCGCCGAATTTCGAACCTCAAGGTTCAAAATCGGCGAACCCTGTGACATAGCCTTCAAAATGAAATTCAAGACTTGAATTTGTAATCTTAACAAGCCTAAAATAACATAACATAAAATAAGATTAGGTTGACTTAAAATAAGGCACTAAAGGTCATATGGTCAATAACAATAAAACAATAAAATAAAAGTCATCATACCAAAGGTACACACAATAAGGGCGCTAGGACCAAGTAAAAGATAAAGGACCATAAGTCAACCAAAGGGGTCATAATAAGAAGGTAAGACAACCCTCATACCCTCAAGACCAAGGTGTACCATAAAGGTGGACAAACAACCCCTTTTACCCACAGGACCAACAAGACCAAGGACTTTAATCATTTCTCTCTCAAGGTATATTGTCACATGTGTTCCATATATATATTTTTATCATCATTATATAAGGAAGAAGATCCAAACTGGATGATGTGATCTTCTGGTCCTCAGTACTGCTCCTAAGGGTTAGGCGCTAGTGACATCATTAAGGGGTGGCCTGTCCCTTGAGAAACAACCTAGCAATAACCAAATAGGAGAGAGGACATCACACATCATCATCTTGGTCAACTTGACCAAGATCCATGTGGTTAATTGATTAGGAATGTACCTGCAGGAACTGCTTGGTCCCAGACCAGGAATGTCTCTACCTCAACCTGCAGGATCCGCTTGGTCCTGGACCAAGAAACTGCTTCGTCCCAGACTAGGAACCCTAGAGACATATAAGGGCCCTAACCATGTGTTAGGGACTTTTCCATGGCATCAACCTGCTTGGTCCTAAACCAAGAACCCGAGGAGACTACTGAGGGCCCTAGGGTACCTGCTAGGGTCTTACTCTGCCCTAGTTAACTGATTAGGGTACCGTCCTCCCGGAGAAATGGGTCTCGCAATTGCACTATCTTTAACAGTTACCACACTCAAAAGGGGCGCTATCACATGTAGGACCAACAAGGGGGGGGGGGGTCAACACAAGACCAAACCAAACACAAGACTAACCACTAGTCAAGGTGGGAAAACAACCCTTCAACAAAGAGGTGTAACAACAAGGTGGGAAAACAACCCTTCAATAAAGAGGTGTAACAACAAGGTGGCAAAACAACCCTTCTAGCTAACCATAAGAGAAAGGTGGGAAGACAACCCTTCTAACCATAAGAGAAGGCGGGAAGACAACCCTTCTAACCACAAGGAAGGAAAAGAATCTTTTATCTCTCTCTCTCAATGTATGTGGTCCGCAATTGTTCCATACATTAACTGTAATTTTATCATCACCATATAAGGAATGTTCACACTGAATGATGTGATCCTCTGGTCTTTATGACTGCTTCTAAGTCAATGCTAGTGACTCCATCAAGGGGTGGCCAGTCCCTTGATGAAACAACATAGCTCAACCATCTCGAAGACCTCGGAGAGGAGCACACTAGACATCATCATCTTGGCTAATTGACCAAGATCTGCTTGGTTAACTGACCAGGAATAACCTGCAGGACCTGCTTGGTCCCTGACCAAGAATCTGCCTGGTTCTAGACCAGGATGTCTTTGTCTCTTCCTTTTCCAAAGTCTTTGTCTCTTCCTGCAGGATCTGCTTGCTCCTCATGACCAAGAAACTGTTTGGTTCCTGACCAGGATGTTCTAGAGACAAATAGGGGCCTTAGCCGCATGCTAGGGACTTTGCCATGGCATCGACCTGCGTGGTCCTAGACCAAGAACCCCAATAGACTGCTGGGGGCCCTAGGGACTTACACTGTCTGGTTAACTGACTAGGCACCCTAGTTAACTGACTAGGGTGCCATCCTCTCAGAGAATGGCTCTTGCAGCTGCATTATCTTTAACAGGATCTGTTAGTGCTAGATTTAAACTCATCAGCACAAATCTGCATGTGATTCTTACCGACTAGTTGTGATACCCAAAACATAATTAAATATTTCAACTCATCATTACAGCTCTACATGCAATTCTTACCAACTACTTGTGATGCTTGTTAACGCTTGAAACCGTCCTGTTCCAAGTCAAGTTTCAACTAGTGCAATGTCATCACACACTATTTCCCTGCACTGTGTTAATGCTTGCTAACCACAGGGGGGAATCTCTAGTGACTTAAGAGGTCAAGTAACAATCAAACAAATGATCAGTAACACCTAAATTGAAATTAAAGGTTGCTGTCCCAAAAAACTGTGTATTATTATAAGAAAACAGCAAGCTAATAGATGATTTGAGAGCTAAAAAGTGCATGGAAATTGATGCGGAAAATTATGATGAATTTGGGCATGCGACCCATTGCAACTTATATGCAGAAACCACGCTAATTCTAATGTAAAAACAGAAATTACAGCGACTAATCATGACTGTTTTTTATGTTTTTAACACTGTTTATTGATGTTTTTTGTTTTTTTTCTATGATTTTTGTGCATGGAAAGTGAGAAAAACATACAATTTCTCTGTTACGGTGACAAAATGCAAATTCCAGCAAGCTAATATTGCTTCAATGTTCCTAAAGACAGAATTAAAGAAGCCTTAAATGCCTAAGATGCAAGATAGTGAATACTGCACATAGAAGTTTGTTTTCGGTGTGAAATAGGAATTGAAACCCAGTATACTAGCACTTTTATGGATTTAAAGAAAAGGAAAAAGAAAGAAAAAAGAAACTGAATTGAGTTGTTTCCCCTTTATTGTGTGAGAATCCTAGAACTTTGAATGAAGATGACTTGTAAGATAAATGTATGTAAGAACAAGGCTTCACATGCACTAACTTCAAAGATATGCAGAAGGGAAACTATTCATGCCCAAAAGAAATGCAACCTGCAACTTGCAACCCCACCGTGTATGAATTCTTTTGATGGGATAATGAGTTGTTGTTGACCATGGGAGAAACCATCGAGTCAAGGACCATTACTATCCATCCTTTCTAGATGTGAGGTAGGCCCATCACTAATGCCAATGGTCCCCAAGGTACGAGTACAATCCTACCATTGTGAATAACTGCAATGATGTCAAACAATAATAGGAATCATCCAATTAAGATTCAAAACCTAACAATGAAAGGATTTGCTAAATGCAAGGTAGACTGCTAATAAGGCCTACGGCCACCAAGGTACTTGGCCTTTAAATCAACCTCTGGAGTAAGTTGTGTCGTATTTGATAGGGGAGATACGTTGGAAAGAGAAGGATGAAAAATCTCTCCAACCAACACGAAGCACATATATGGATAGTATAAATAAGTAGCTGATGTGATGGAACTTCAAATTATAGACTCTCAACCTGACTTGACTGCTTCATACTTAGACTCAATAAATACCTATGTTGTACGGGTACTGCTCCTGACCATTAGGAAGGGCGTACTTGGCGTTCCTGTGTACCTGGGAGCTTTGGAGCTGGTACGAAACGCTCCAAAAAGAGGCAGGAGATCCCTTAGGTACTAGAGAGCTTTTCAGATACTTTGCAGAGTTAAAAAGGCCGCTCCCAGTACGAGTTTTGGGTTGGAGTTGGGTCACAAAATTTGTAGTTGTAGGTGCTAACAACACATTATTCTAGGTTTTTTCCTTAACGACAAGGGGTGTACTATGGTTTTTGTGTCGGATAATTTTCAGGGACATTTAAACGAGTTTTTTGGTAGGCTGTGGTGGCGAGTAATGCTTTGTCTGGATGGTGTGCCGTTGTGCTTCATTTTCGTCATTCATGTCTATGCCGATGTGACAATAGATATTCCTGCGAGTTATCACATGGGCCACGTTTAGGGACGGGTTTTTGACGAGTAACCAGTGTCGACGCATTGAGTAACCAAAGCAAAGTTCGAAGCTTTGTTTGTGGCTTGTGCCAATTTGCCCGATCGATATTAGAAATATAGAATACATTTAACTTTTTAAAGTTAATTTTTGTATAGAATGCTATAACCCGATCAATATTAGAAATATAGATTACATTTAACTTTTTAAAGGTAATTCATGTATAAAATGCATAGGTTGTAGTGAATTTGTAAATACTCAGTGTTTTTTTATATATTATACATTAACTATTAATTATTAATAGATTATATTACATAATTTATTATATTATATTAAATATTAAATGTTTTAACTTTTATATAATAACGTATGTATAGTAAATAGTAAAAGTTTTTTATATATAAATTTATTAAGTGTTATTTATTATTTATGGAATATAAAAATATACTCTACAGGTTAAACTTATAAATTTTTTAAAATGTAAAAATATTTATATTGACGATCCACATCTTTAACCCAAAGTTAAAAACTAAACTTATGATTTGATAAATTTATATATATTTTTTGTATATATTAAAATTTAATATATTATCTCATTGTCGCTCCCAACCTAACATTTCTTGTAAATTTGGGTGAAGCTTCTAGCCATATTGGATACTCGTGTCCACGTACCCCACATACTTGCTTACCGAAAACTTGTGCAACATAGATAAATACATGACCAAGAAGACAAGGGATTAATGAGAAAACCTTTGGATTGACCATACTACTTTGAAGCTAGATTACTCAAAGGGAATATTAGAATAAGTCTTGTGATTTTCTTATGATGACATGATTTTTTGACCAAACACCAAGCAAAGACACAACTCAATAAATTGAAAAACTACCATCCCAAATTGGAAATCTAAGGACTTATAAACACCCCCAAAATCAACTCGACCAACACCAAAGCAAATATTGGGGAAATAAACTTAAAGTTTATAGGAAAAAATGAACTTTGACCGAAGGGTAAAAGAACAAAACATGACTCAACCTACCTAATAACTCAAAAAGGACAATTGAACTGACCTATCCTAATAGCTAGATAAGATAAGATAATTTTATTAATGTCCAACAAATGACCACAAAAAATAGGTTAAAGGGATTGTTGAGATGTGGACATAAAGTGGGAGGACAAAAAAGGCTCCTATAAAGAGAAAGTGGGATACAAAAAGTAAACATCTAAGCTAAGGTCTAAAAACCCTATACTTTGGGTGCATATAACTGCATTGGGAGGAGGATGTACAAAGGGGATGGATCCAAGGACAATAGAGCAAACAATAATGGTGGAAGAGAGACATTTGTATTTGGAAGATGTAGAGTGGAGGAATGAGAATTGGAAGTCCGAAGGTAACATCTGGTAGAGATGGGAAGAGAAAGTCTCTAGGTCTCTTTCGTAAAAAAGGATAGTGGTCTTGGGTGGGCCCAAGAGCGCTGGAGTCGAGGGAGAGGGAGGGTTGGCCTAGAGGGAAAAAGAGAGGAGGGTATGGTTTGCCAAGGGGATGGGGGTTACTAATAAATGGTGCATAGAAGAGAGTAGATCCTAGTTGGTTAGGACATATTCTACTACACTAGCCCCCCTGCTATGTGAGAGCATGTAAAGTGGTGGGAGGTTGGAAAGTAGGGGAGGACATTTAGGATCAGTGGTTCGTGAGTCTTACCAAGATGTAAGAGTTGTTTACGTTTTAGTGGGCCTCAAATCATTGTTTGAGAGTCTATTTAGTCCCATTGACTCTAGGTCTATCTCTTGAGTACGAAACACATCCTCTGAGTGTTTGTGTAGAGGGATCTAAAGAGCTTCGATGTTGGATTTGAAATCACCCAGAAGGATGACCTCCCCAATCTCTGAATATTGAGTGATATTTGCATACAAATCCAGGTGGGGGTCCCCAATTGAGTCATTATAAATAACAAATGGTGGTGAAGCTGGAGGAAAGTAGCTAACTGCTATGTAGATATCTTTGGAAAGGTGAGCATAGCCTTTGATTTAGATCCACATGAGCTTGGTTAACTCCTCTGATGCTACAAGCTACTCCCCTTGAGCCTCTAACCTCACTTGAATATCTGGTTTCTTGTTTGCAAACTAAAAGCAATAGTTTCCATCAATGTTTGGAAGTGGCTTGATAGGGCTCACATGGGTCTTGGTGACAAAAAGGATGTATAACAACCCGAGAGCATCATACTTCATGCTTGGTGACGACCAAAAAGATCCATTGTTGTTCCAACAACTTACTGAGATGCCCTCTCCTTGCAGCTACTCCCATCGGGCTGTGTGGCCATGATACCACTCATATCATGCAAATACACCATATATGCGATAATCAACATACTTAAACAATTAGTACAACCATGTAGATAAGTGATCAATCCTACGTGCTTGATCAACATTATCATATCTCTAGTGAAGCCTATTAAGATATAAGGCTATATATAATAAAGTCACTTAAGTGACTTAAGTTGGATAATTAGGGTTTTACTCAGTTAGGGTTTTGTTCTCTTAAGCAAAGAAGTAAAAACTATCGATTTTTTGAAAAAATCACGACATTTTCCTTGTGTCGAAAAATCAGTTAGGAAAAAGTATGCTTTTTTTTCCTCTGAAAAAATCGATTTTTTAGCGAATAGTGCGCCGTAATGGAAAAAAATTGCCAAGGAGGCTTGTTCACAGTTTTAAAAACTAGGATTTAAAAAATTGATCAATTTTGTACAAGTGCCATTGAAGTAAAAAATACTAAATGGTAAATGTTAAATTATTAAAATAAAAGAATGGAAAATGAAAGATACAGAGGATGTCACTTTTACTTAAATTTTTAACATTACCATTAATTGTTTCAGGATGTTTTAGAGTGGTTCCAACCTCATCGGACTTCATATGCAAAAAGTAGAATTTTAGATCCATTCAAAATTCAACAAACTTAATGGTTTTCAGGATTTTAGGATTGCAATATTTCCATTGGATTCTATCGTGTATGAGGGTAAGGGATTGGACAAGCACATCGAACTCTCTATGTACCTTGATGTTGGTGGTGCTGATGCCTGATTGTTGAAGTTGATTGAACTCCTCTGTCATGACCTTCATAAAAGATGTACCCTTCAGTCAAGCAAAATCACTTATTAAGCATGTGAAGCTCTTTCTACCTTATTTTAACGCATGGATTAAGACGTTTCATCAAAATTGTAGGGTGTTAACTAATATTCTTGGAGGATCAGCTTCGAGATTTGAGGTAGAGCAAGGGCTAGAGCCTAGAAGAGGGGGGAACATATTATTGCACTTGGTGCCATTTTGATATATTCACCCTTAGATGGTATATACATGAGTAGACGCTGTATTCGGAACCCTTGCCGTATTTTGTCGATGCCGACGTTTACTTCTTTACTCTCAAGTTCTTTATAAGAGCAAGAACCCTCAATGTATCGTTGCATTGTATCGTCTCATAATAATATTGTGTTATGGTGTCTTTGGTAACGTAACCCGCTCTAGGGTTTCTCATTTATTGGTTCTTGAAATATGGTATGAAAACTGAATATTAGAGGTTGAGAATGTCAAGACAAGAGGTGAAAATGCTGAGAGGCAAAAATTAAAATCATGCTCTCACATGCATAAGGAAAAATTGTAGCAGCCGCTAACCATCACGAAGTTGCCGATCGGCATGAAGTTTAAAACCATCACATGATTTCTTTTTTTTAGCGGCTCGTTGCTATTGTAGTCGTCGATTTGATTTGCTGTCTAGAGCTGTTGTTGTCGAGGTCGTCAAAGGAATCGCCGCTCTCACTGAGAGAACTACTGCAGTCTTCTTTAGATGTTTGAACCACTAGAAGCAAGAAGCCCCTAATTTAGACTTGCTTGAGGAGAAGATAAGACCTTTTTCTTGTGTGTAATGGGTAATCTAGATCATACCCCATGAACAGAGTCAAAGAGGAAAACCACAGGATGATTACATACAATAGACCTCTGTACAATTCGATTACGCACAACATGTCTTTGTACAATTGAGTTTCAACCATCAAACGATCTATAACGTCTGTACGATCGCGTATAATGGTAATTTTCCAACAATATTTTTTTGTGTTATTTTTAGATTTTTATTTTTCAACAATAATTATTTTTCGCAATCAAAGAGATCAAATTTGATCAGCCATGAGATTCCATTAGAGAAATACTTTGGTTTCAACTTCCACACATGGAAAGCGAAGATCTAGATTGAGTGAATGAATAAGAATATCTGGAGTATTATCAAAGGAATGGAGCTAGCACCTATATATCCGAACAAATTAATAGAATGGCACAAAAGAGATGATAAGGCAAAAGCCATTATTGGCCTTGCCCTATTAGACTCAGAGCTACATCATGTAGTTCTGGATAAATCGTCCAAGGATATATGGAACAATTTGAGTAGATTGTTTGGGGCATAAGTGGTGAATGCAAAATTTTCCCTAAAATTACAATCGTTCAACTTTAAGATGCCAAGGAAAGCCACCATGTCAAGCCACGTTAACAATCTAAGATCTATTATCAGACAACTTGCAAAAGTCAAAGCAGTAGTTGATGTGGAGGATGCCAAAGCTATTCTCTTGAATAGTTTGCTACCTAAATACAGTAATGCTATCTTTACCCTTAGCCAACTACCTTCATAAAGCCTGGACAAAATGATTGCAACAATACTAGCAAAGGAAAAGAGAACTACTTCAAGTGAAATAGAAGGAGATACTTCACCAGAACTTGCATTCTATGCAATAAACAATGGCTATAGATCAGGAAAAGACAAAGAAGAAATATAATGAAACTAGGTCATGTAGCTTGGAACTATAAACAACAAGTCAATGACATTTTGAAGGGAAAGGTCATAGATAGACAACATATAGCTAGTGCAACAATGATTGAAGAACTATTTGGCGTTGACAATGGCGAAGAAATTATTGAAGAAAGGACCTTTTATGCATTTTAGGAAGCTGGTGGTTCGAAGACAGGAAGGGATCAATTAATAGATCAACATGGATGGTTTCCTAGAGAGCTCAGTAGTTGTGGATCTAGGGAAAGATCCCTCATTGGTTGAGACATGCATTTGGATTGTTTCCCAGTAATTGTCTTTGCGAGATTCATGATTAGAGAGTTCGGGGAGGTGGAATCCGGGAACTTGAGAATTCAACTTAGGAACTAAACCTTTTCGAGGGTTATGAGGCAGCTTGATGGAGCTCAACATGGTCCAAGAACTATGGTCAAAGAAGAAGCTTTTGAAGGATAACTACCTTTGTTTAGTTTTCAGTTTATGTGTTTTCATTTAAGTATATTATTTAAGTTTGTTATATTTCAACAATGTATGCCTTATGGGGGGTGTTAAGATATAAGGCCACACATGTAGTAAAGTTATTTAAGTGACTTAGGTTAAATAACTAGGGTTTATGTATTAAGGTTTAAGTCAGTTAGGATTTTGATCTCTCAAGCTCTTTATAAGAGTGAGGACCCTCAATGTATTGTTGCACCATATCATCTTGTAATAATATCGTGTTATGTGTCATTGGGCTCTCATGTCTTCAGTAACGTAACCTGTTCTAGGGTTTCTCGTTAGCCAACCATGAAGTCTATAAAGACGAAAATAAGTCTTCACATATTTGGTTGTTAAACCACCAAGTTCCTTTGTTAGCTGAAATCCAGAACATGATTGCTCACTAGTGAATAAGAAGAAAGTAGAAAAGGTACAACTTTTTTTGCATTGCCCTTTGAAATACCTTTACCATCCTCATTTCAATTGGATCATGATATAATCTAACATCTAAGCAATGATTAAATTGAGGATCACATTGAAGAACAAAAGTGGGTTGCAAGATCATTATCATACTGTGAGGAAAATCATCTGTTGTTTGAAGTTTGAACCAAAAGGAGTTCTTCTAGTTCCAACAATATCTCAATAGGGTGTTTATTTTAAGCCAACTCATCCATATAAATTGGAAAAGTAATCTCATTGCGCTAAAGAGGTGCATTATACAGTCCAGTAGGGCGAGATGTGTAAGTCCTTCTGTGCTCATCCTAGAGCTGACCCGTGTCCTTTATAAAAAATAATAAAATTTAATAAGAAATAACATGTCTGCTCAAATTAGATTTAAAATATCTTTTAGAACCACATATTTAAAACTACAAATTAAAACCATAAACATTATATTCACATTTCCTCAACATTTCCACTCTAAAAAAGGGGTTTGCAGCTCGAGAGATTTGATCTCTTTCGACGCTTGGTAGATCCTTTTTAAGATGGATCTATGCTGGTGCTAATCACAATCCTCATGATCAATCTATTGCACCTCTATAAATATGCCATCAATGCTAAGAAGAGTCAACAAATCAAGATGGCAACTTTGTTCCTCCTCATGATTAATGTCATAAATATCGTCCCCAATGTGTTGCCAACAATCAAAGATACTAGGCGTGTAAAGTTTCTCATAATGCTCTTCATCCTAATCACAATCATAAGACGACTTTTCATAAATCTCTGCATATAACTCAATATCATAGAAAAAAGCAATAGATCCTTTTGACGATCCAAGTCCTCAAAGTTAACTAGTTGCATTTTTCCTTCTTTCCCTATTGTTTTTTCAATGGAATTCGAAATAAAAAGAACATTTTTACTATGCTCAATGATATCATAAAAAAGCAATAGATCCTTTTGTCGATCCAAGTCCTCAAAGTTAACTAGTTGCATCTTTCCTTCTTTCCCTATTGCTTTTTCAATGGAATTCGAAATAAAAAGAACATCTTCACTATGCTCAATGATTCCATCAAAATCTTCTTGTTTTGAATCACACATACTATTTGAAGAAAGAAGCATATTTTCCTTAGGTTTAAGGCCCCCCATATTACTATAAACTACATTTTTGATTCCTCATAATGCTCAATGAACAAAGGAGTTGAAGAAGGCATACCAGAAACATCATCACTACCATCTCTTCTGCAAGACCAAAAGACAAGATTGCTATATCATCATGCATTTTCTCTGAAGGGTCCTCCTCAACATCAAATTCTTCTTCACACGGTTCCTCTTCCATGCATCTAGAATCCCTTGTATCTACATAAACACCTTCATAGAAATTGTCAATTTGAACATGATTATCATTGGATAAGTTTCTAAGTTCGCATACAAGAATATAAGCATTTTCTAAATATTCTTTAGGCATTGTCTTGTGTAATTTTCTTAAAAGTATCCCAAAATTAGAATCAAAAGCACAAAAATACAAAGCTAAAGCACAAGCTTCATCAAGTTTCAGTGATGGATCAATACCTGCACAATCTTTAGCAAACCCATTGTTAAATTCACCAACTATTTCAAAATTTATTTTCATGAGACGAGAAATCAACAAAAAATCGGTACTCCTTGCCACCCGATTCATCTTTAAATGTGTGCACAAAGGCGACAAAAGTAACTATATGTGCAATGGGAAAATACCCATGCTAGTGTCATGCTTCATCTTTCAAACTCTGGACAAATAATTTCATCTTAATATTTGTTAAAATTGGCAGCATCGGTAGTCATTCTCCAATGTGAGGCATTGGGCCACCCTGAGGCTAGCCAGGGAGATTAGGATAATTAACAAGTCTTGTGAAGACATGGCAAAAGTCAGGGTGAACGTACAAACTCTGTGAGCCAGACAATAGCCAAGAAGAAGGTGATGTTGAAACTTAATCTTGTGAGTCTAGTGCAAAAGTTAGGGCGAAAGTAACAAGCCTTGTGAGCCTAGTACGAAAGTCAAGATGTAAACCTTGTGTGTCTAGTGCAAATGTCAGGGCGAAAGTAAAAGCCTTGTGAGCCTAGTACAAAAGTAAAGGTGCAAGCTTTGTGAGCCATGTGCAAAAGTCAAAGTAGTCAAAGCGAAAGTCAAAATGAACATACTACAGGATTATTCGGGATGACATTTACAGGCGGTGTGTGCAGGTCACTTGTGTTGATTTTTCATTATTTTTAGACCTCAATAATTATTCTTAATGATATTAAACATAATTTTATGCCACATTCATTATAGAATAATTATACACTGAAAATCTCAACCATAAAACAATAACAAGGATCATAGAAATATTGCCATGCATAATAGACACAGAGATTTATTTTGGGAAAACCCCAACTCGAGAAAAACCCAACCAACCTTTCTTATTAGAATTATGTTTAGAAAACCAAGTACAATTGGACCATGAACAAACCCTAATCCACAAGGGTTTCACAAGCATGAAGAAACCCTAATACATATGCATGATAAAAGGTACTTATCTCATGACATAAGTCTCCATGAGCTAGCGCCAAGAACAAGAGAGATCCCAAGTACAAGATAATCCCAAAACAAGAGCAAACCCTAGCTAGGGCATGAGGAAACCCTAGCGCATGTCTTCTTCCTCCTCCTTGCGCCAAAGATAAGAGATGATCAAGTGATGACGTGAATGATGCAAATGAGCAATAGTACCTCTTATTTATACTAATCCATTGCTTTATATTTGTGTCCACTTTACATTACATTACAATTTCATTTTGGGTTCGGGCTGACCCGTTACATACACATCATGCACCCACCATGTACCCACTTGGTACATATCACTGGGGTCTTCTTCCACGTTGAATGTCCATGTATTGGCTTCTAGAACATCTTCATTCTTCTAGAAGGGTTGTCATGTAGGAATACTTCCCGTAGCTACAAAACACCAACAACTTGGACTAACCCCTAGGGAGGTTTACGTCCAAGATGGCCTTCTATGCTGAGCATATTTTGGAAGTGAGGGACAAACTCATCATCCAACCCCCATAAACACTATGTTGCACGAGTTTTCGGAACGTGGGAACATTAGGAATGTGGCTACTGGTATCAGATACGTCTAGAGGTTTCCCCCAAATTTGTAGGAAACAACAGGTTGGGAACAACAATAATATATATTAGAAAAAATATGAAAATAAAATAATTAAAAAAACAAAACTAATCCTTAAATATAACTATTGATTTGTCATTGATAAATTTAAATTATATTACTATTAAATTATTAATAATTATATTATAATGCTAAGTAACATAAATTTTAATCATAGAAAGCATCAGGATTAAAATTGACTAGTAAAAATTTAAAATATCATTCACAATTCAATCAAACCACAAGTCAAAATACCATCATCAATAACCTTGAAGATCAATTTGACACTTAAAACATATATCAATGGACAACATATATATCAATGGACTAGTAAAAATTTAAAATATCATTCACAATTCAATCAAACCATCAGGATTAAAATTGACTAGTAAAAATTTAAAATATCATTCACAATTCAATCAAACCACAAGTCAAAATACCATCATCAATAACCTTGAAGATCAATTTGACACTTAAAACATATATCAATGGACAACATATATATCAATGGACTAGTAAAAATTTAAAATATCATTCACAATTCAATCAAACCACAAGTCAAAATACCATCATCAATAACCTTGAAGCTCAATTTGACACTTGTTGATTAGAGTATTGTATATGTTGAATTTTAACATGTGCATGATATTATTTAAAATTTGCAGACTGTAATATAGATAGTGCTTGAAAAGTAAACAACAGTAAGATAAATGTCGTAGTCAATCAATCATCACACAAATTGAACACATGATTTTTCACGGCGAAACCTTTAAAGGAAAAAAACCCCAAAGCATTAGTAATTCATCCACTAAATGAGATGACTGAGTTTTCACATGAAGGAAGAAAAAACTTGTTCTTAGAATTTTGAGATGAATGTACAAAGATTTTCTAAAACCCTAGCAGGCTTACTGTTGGCTTCAAATGCTGCCACGTGGAGGGTGGATTAGTGCTGAGTCATGTGGCAGCCTTTTGCTACAAACCCTAACCTTAGGCGACCATCAACCTTTTGCCCAAAGTCTATGACTCACTGCTGCCCGGATTGTTGACTGGGCAGCCTGAATTGTTGAGCTGCTGCCCGGACTGTCTGTTTGATGCCCGAGCTTTCTGCTGCCCGAAATTTTTGCTGCCCGGACTGTTTTGCTGTTGCCGGAGACTGTTTTACTGCTGCCCGGATTCTGATAGGGTTTCCCGTGACCAGTTAGGGCTTCCCATGAACTGTTTGACTGCTGCTGTGTCCTCCTGCATGTTGCTCGAGACCTCATCGAGGGTGGAGCAGTGGTATGCTGCTGGTTGAGACCACCAACGAAGGTAGGGCAACCTTTTGCTGCCACTTGTGATCACCAGCAAGGAATGGGAGGTCTGCTGTAGGAGCCCGTGAACATTACCAAATATATGGTAGCCTGCTGGAGCAGACCTAGTCACTAATGAAGACTGAGGGCTGTGTATGAAGAGGCCCTAGTTGGCTAGGCCACCACACTAGGGAAAGACCAAAAGGAAAACTCATCCAAAACAAAACTTCTTCAATTTCTGCGAATAGCCTTAGTCACGAGTGTTTCCTCAGTCCAAGAGGGAGCAATCCAATGATAAAGTTGTGTGAGAAATGATTTGCAAATGACATTTATTTATAGGCTTTCAAACATTTGAATTGGTCCCACATAATTAGGAGTTGACATTAGGGTTTTATTCTTTTTCAACTTTGACCCTTTTGACTTTAACCTTTTTTTGGTATAAAAGGTCTTCTTGTATTTTGACTTGTGCCACTTGGTCTTTCTCATGAGCCAAGGCTTGGGTTTAGATGGTCCTCTAAGTATTTTGTGGTCAAAGCAAGTGGTCGCTAGGTTCCTTCATGCCCACTCAAAATACATCTTCATAAATAAGGAGAATTACTAAATGCTTTAACTTGATCTCCTCTTGCTACCAAGATCAGGTGCTAGGTCTCTCAACCAGGGGTAGCTAATCCCTGGAGAAGGTCTCATAGCCCATAAATCACGGAGAGGAGTGCATCACGTGCCCAAACCCGGTCTAGGGCTTATGGTGATGTCCTGGTAACTGACTAGGTGCCTCAGCCCTAGGTTGCATCAAATGACTCAATGTCAAATACTTGGTAACTGACCAAGCGCCTCCATTCTCACGGAGAATGGCCCTCAGCCCCAGGCTGAGTCCCCTAGTACTAGACTGGTTCAAATTCTTGGTAACTGACCAGGTGCCTCCATTTAGTGAATGGTCCTCAGCTCTAGGCTGAGACCCCCAGTCCCAGACTGGGTCAATTTCCTGGTAACTAACCAGGTGCCTCCATTCTCCCAGAAAATGGCTCTCGATGCTGCTTAGGAAAAATCAAAAGTATATGAAAAAATTAGGCCTGCATTTCCTTCTTGTCTCATTTAACAATTCCCTAGCCTCATCCAATCTACCAACATTATTGCAAAGAGTATCCATCAATGTAGTGAAGGCCATAGCATCTTCCTCACGGACGGTGCACAGTCCTCTGCCTTCACTTGTTTCAACATCCCACTTGCTTCATCCACTTTCCCAGCTGTCCCAAGAAATTTTATGTGGATTTATGAAGGGGTAAACATTGGGCTTCAAGACCATTCATTGCATTTCCATAATATTTTTTTATAAAATCAAAGGTTATTTTAATCTTGAATACCAGATATTCTCTTGCAAATAATTCTTGATGCCAAGACAAGAGAACTACCTACAGTTTGTGCAATTATATGGGGCATCCATTTGTAAGTCATTAAGGCAATGCATTTTAGAGTGATAATCATTTGGGATTGGTAACCATAAGCCAACAAGTTTAAATATTATTTGTACATTTTTCCATGGAACGTGTGAGGAAAACAATTAGAAACAGGGAACAAAATGGCATCTCGATACATTTGAGTTAGGCACAAGAAGTACTTGTTTCTTGATACATTTGAGTTCGACTAATCTGGCTCTGTCATCAGTCGATGCCTTTCGGTTTGGTCTGGTGCTTTTCTAGTCTTAGGGGGGTGTCCCTAGGGTTTGTGTATGATGTCCTTTAATGAAGGAATCTGCGTGTAAACTCGAAAGGGATCAGCTCATTAAGGGTGCCATCAAAACGCTCGAAAGCACTCGAGAACAGTGACTAACTATGGATTAAATAAGAAAAGGTTGACATAGATTTATTAACCAAATTACAACAGTTTTCAAACTTCAAATATATGAAAAGAAACAGTGTGCCCTAAAAGTGAAAGAAAGATTCAAAATAAGTGCACTGAAACCAAACCAAACCAAACCACTGCAATACAATTGAACAAGTTTTCAACCGTGAGATTCAAAGAGCCATAAACACGACATAGTTGTACACAACTATTATATTATTCAAGAGATTGAAATAAATCATAATGGCAAACATATGACAGGCTGCAATAAGTCCGATGGCGCGCAGTGGTTGAACCAATTTGTTAGATCCCGAAGGTGGGAGGATGATGGAAGTCCTCTGCTGCAATCTGCTAAAAAAATATTATCCACCCTTGAAAAGTCCTCTCACCACTGTAGATATAGAAGCCCAATGAATGGAGTCAAGGTCCAAACCTATGCTGTTGGGAGTGGGGGGACCGAGGAGTGGGAGTGGAGCGAAAAGCGAAATTTTCAAAAGCTCCCGTTTTAGCAGATTTTTTTATACAGTATATATTTTAGTATATTTTGATGAATTTATATCTAAAGAACATGTATGATGTTGAATTAGCTATAAAAAACATGGATTTAACCATATATCATCAATCATCTAGTAGTTATAACTTGTAACGTTGTCATAAAATTATTAACCTTAACAACTTATAACATTGTCATCAAATGATCAACCTAGGAACGTCTCGGGAGCATGATCCCAAAACTGGGAGCGTTTAGGGAGTGAGCTTAAGGAGTGGGAGCGAGGGGGTGGGCGGTGCTTCTCCACAGCAGAGGCCCAAACACCCTAGCTATGCATGAGAAGGAAAGAATCAACTCAGAGTGACAAGTCCTGCAGGGCATGGTAACTGATAAGTTACTGGCTGTTCAAATGCTGTTCTGCGGCAGAGAATAACTGTAGATTTTTCCTTAGATTTCAGCCACCGGTTTATAAGTAAAAATTGTCTCAGTTTATTTCATTCTCAGAAAAATAAAGTGCTGGAAATAAACAATAAATTTTCAGACTTAAAACACTGCTGTAACTTTACTTTTTCACTGATAGAAAATAAATATTCAGCATGCCATTCAACACACAGAACACAGTAATTTTTGGCCAATGGCCATGGAAAAACCCACTAGTGGAAAACCAGTTAGAGAGAGAGAGAGAGATTATTATTTCTTCAGGATAAAAATCAGACATTCATTTACAGTAAAAAATTCTACTTATCTCAACCCAGAAAATGACCCTGCTCGCTGCCTCATTTTTCGTGCAAGAATGTCTCGATTTTTGTGCAATTTTTCCTCTCGAAAAATGTGCCGAAATGACACCTTAAATCTGACCTTGAACACTGTGCCAGACTGCCTCGAAACTCGTGTTGTATGGTCTGCAATAAATGCAGCAGTATGGCCCTCGATTTCTGTGTCACAAAAACTCACGTGCTGCCTCGGGAATTGTGCTTGAAGTTCACCTCGAAATCGGTGCAAAAGAGTACAGTCCATACAGACTATATGGACCTTGATTTTTTTGCTGTACGGCCTCGAAATCTGTGCCAGGTACAAACAGAATTAAATGCTGTCCTCCTCGGTAAATGTGCCCAGCAACTTCCTCGATATTTGTGCCCACAAACAGTACTGTACATGTGCCTTGGTAAATGTGTCAAATCTGTACGGTCTGCAATAAATGCAGCAGTACGGCCCTCAATTTTGTGTGCCACAAAAACTCACGTGCTGCCTCAGGAATCGTGCCTGAAGTTCACCTTGAAATCTGTCCAAGAGTACAGTCCATACAGACTGTATGGACCTCAATTTTTGTGCTGTACGGCCTCGAAATCTGCGCCAGGTACAAACAGAATTAAATGCTGTCGGTAAATGTGCCCAGCAACTTTCTCGATATTCGTGGCCATGGTAATTTTTTCCAGCAAGCTGCCTCGATATGCGTGCCCACTCTCTCCTTCAGCTCTCTTCTCTTTTTTTTCTCACAAGAATGAATGCTTTTGCCTTTTCCTTGCTTTTTGCTCATAACCCTAGGTAGGTGAAGAGACATCTAATCCAAAGGCTGAGAATGAATTAGATCTACGGTTGAAATTAATTGCTCATATTTTATTTCTAAAATATTAATTTCACTCACCCACTTAAATTGATCAAAAACTGACTTTATGCTCTAAAGTCAAATTAAATGTCACTTAAGTCATTTTAATGCAAGGGTCACTTTATTTCCCTTCACTAAGTGACTAAGGCTAAAGTCACTTAGGGGAACACTTCCCTAGGTACAAAACTAACAATAACTATTTATTAGTTTTGATTATACCAAACCTAAATGATCCCCTTTAAAACTCGGTCATATCACTAACTCCTTGTTTGCATCGAGCTTGCAACTGATTGTTTAATGCTGATACCATATTAGATTACTGTGATAAACATGTAGCTGCTGCAAGAGTGCTGGTTATGCTAATTTTCCAATGATAGAACCCATCAGAGATAACTAACGTCAGTGCTGGCATTACTGTATTTCTCCCTTATCTGCTGTTTTACTCACTGCTATCACTCGAACTATTGATTAACCAAATCAATTTCACCAAGAATTTAATAATTTATCAGCCTGCATGCATATGATCTAACAGTAAAGGCACGTCACATGCAAGTTTATTAAAAAGGCAATTAACAGCAAAGTGTAATTGCCAACCCTACTCTCCTTAATGGCCACTCTCATGCAATTCATGCTAGACAAATAGGGCGAAGTTCCTAATAAGAGAAACCTCCAAAGTTATGAGATGCATGGGAAAGGTTAAGGGAAAAATAGAATAAGATAATGTGTGCTAAAGATAGTAAAAGTGATGCTTAATAAGGAACACCCTACCTCATTTGACCTGCTGTTCTGTAAGTTAGCATAACTAAGTCTCTTTTGTTGAAAATTCTTCTAACACTTCTACAGGTATTCCCAACTTCACAATGCAATTTTTCCTCACTTGCATGTTCTGAACCTAGAAGTTCAAACTCCTTATCATAAACATGCTCTATGGACGATGCAACATCCACTATATTTGATCTACCTAAGGAGCCTACAGAGTTTGTTTTAAGATCATCACTGCTTGGGGCACTGATTCAGGGAACTGTCCTCTATTTCACATTATCGCTCAGAATTTCCTGTAGAATGCACATGTGGCAGGTAGGGGCAGTCTGTGTTGATTTGAATATACCTCAATATTAGAAACTCTTTTTACAAATGCTAATTTTTCATGGGAAAGTCTGCAATAATCAATATCTGGATCAATGATTTCTCTTCAAAATATCTGGATACTAAATGTGGTAAAAAAACCTCTCTGAGCTCAATCTATGTGCTGCCCCTAAAAATTATGTTGCTGGTGTTAATTATGAACCCCTGAAACACTAGACCCAGCCTCAAACAAACACTCTACAGTTGTACCCTATGGCTGTCACTGATTTTATCATCACCAAATTCACTGAAAATACCCCATACAACACTTCCTTCGTCACTATCTTGCTACTCTATGACAATACCATGCAATCTATCTGTATGAAAATCAGTCTGGGCAAACTCTTATACGAGAAACGTTTTGCCAATTTCTGGTTAGATTAAAAACAACCTCACTGAGCTCAATCTTTGTGCTTCCCTTTGTTGTCCGCTGATTGCACAACAATAGCAGAAATCTTCTGAAAGCTGTCTCCTCACTTGAGAAAGTGGGAGAGGTATGACCTTGGGGGCAAGCACAGAGCTAGGTACTGTCATCTACTCCTAGCTCCTTTGTTAGGAACTACCCCCCGACTCCACTGTCAGTTAACACCTCAAGGTATTCTACTAGAAGAAACTCTGTAGGTTTGGTCGATTTCATCCCTGACCCCGAAAAGGTCTTAAGGAGGATATTAAACAAACTATCTTCTCATAGGATCCTTGCAGAACTTGGATCTGAGTCTGTTTCAGACATCCATCTTTTATTTCCAGAAAACTTAGAAAATTTGCAAAATAATAACTGTTTCCTTAATCCAATGGGTGAGTTTTTTACTCAACTTAACTTTGCTCAGATAGCAGGGCATCCTCATGATATCCCTGACAAGGCTATCGACAAGCTTACGACATATAATGGCACTGATGCCTCCCTCTCTGCTGAGTAGCATATCAGGAATTTCACCAGACACTATGCTGCCCATGTCAGGGGTACTGATAGGCATGAAGATGTTTACATGACCTTGTTTGCCTTGTCTTTGGATGGAAAGGCTGGTAACTGGTACGATAATTTGCCGGACAATTCTTTCGCCACCTTAGCAGACTTCAAGGCTGCTTTCCTTGGAAAGTTTGGTAGCAGAAAGGAGTCTAGACATCTAGTAGCAGCTTTGACCAGCATAAAGAAGTCTGATACGGAAACCATGGATGAATTCAACGATAGGTTCACAGAGTTATCAAATTCCATCCCCGCTACTTATGCTCCTCCTGTAGCTTCCACTTTGGATTATTACATTGAAGCATTAAGTGGCAAGATCTAGTACCAGATTAGAGACAAGGAGTCGACCACATTACTTCAGGCTCGAAATTTGGCCATTAAAATTGATAAGAATATGCAATCATTTGGTGTCTCTAACCTCCAGGGTTATTCAAGGTCTTCAACTTCTTTGAAAATTAGTGAACCTAAAGACAAGGATCCTTTAGCAGCTATGAAGGATGCCTACGAAAAACAAATGATTGAAATGAAAAGGGAGATGAAGAAAAATATGGAGGAAGCAAAACAGAAACACTTAGTACAATTGAAGGAGATTCAAAATAGGGTGATTACAATGGAAAGAACTCAACCTCCACCACCTCCTAGAGCTTTCCCTGCAAAACCAACATGGCAAAGAAAGAACCCCAACCATGAGCAGAAGCCTCCTCATCAGCTAGAGGCCACTAATGTGGTTGAAACTTACACACTATTTTGTAGGGCATGTGAAGACCTTCATGAAGAATCTTCCTGCTATTATGCATGCTATATTCAGGAGCATGGTTTTCCAGAGGGTTGTGGTCTTAAAGTATCATCAAGCGAGCCTGAGTACATAAACTATGTAGATGACATGCATGATATTTCTGGAGAAAGTTGGAAAGAGGCAAAACAGTATTCAAGAGAGCCTGAGTACATTAACGCAGTTGGACAGCTCCATCCTGTCACCACAGAAACCCGGTGTCAAGTCGAAGATTTTAGTCAACAATTGGATAACCTCACTGAAAACTTTAGCACTAATCCTACTAATGAGCATAATGATGATAGTTTGGAAGGTTTACTACCTTGTGACCTTTTTTCTGAAGAAGATGACTATGATCATGAGGAGGGATATAGCCAGGAATTTGATACAAGTGAGGAAGAACCCCTTTCTTCTGAGATGGATGACAACTATGAGACTTTAATTGAAAATCCAATCTTAGAAGTTTCATGTGATAAGAGTCCCCCATGCTCTCCACCGGATGACAAATATTTGGAAAGTTGGGTCCCATGTGATATCTTTGAAACCCAACTTTTTGAAGAAGATTGTTTTGAGCAGAATGAGGAGTGTAGCCAGGGACTTGATACTAGTGATGAGGCATCTCTCATATCCGACATAGATGGCGATGATGACTATTGGAATTTTATTGAAAATCCAACCTATGATACTTTTGAAAATATTTTTGAGAATCTCATCTATGATATGTCCAGCGCGGGGAGTTGTTATTCTGAGACTTATAAAGAAGAGCAGTTGGAGTTTTCCTATGATCAGTCGGAATTGTATCTGAGTATCTGTAATAAGGACTTGGAGAAGCAGTGCGGTGAAGAGTCAGATGGGATACAACTAGTTGAAGTTTTTTCTCAACCATTGTCTTCACATATAGATGCTCCTTATGTTTTGGAGCAGCTTGGGGCTTATACAACGAGTTATTATTTGATAGGCCTTGATGATCAGCATGATGGAGTAGTCGACCTGCCGCATCATCTCGATTTGTATATCAGCATTATCCAGTCATGGGTAGAAGCAGCTTGCGTGATCACCTACCAGTTTGGGAAGAAGTTTGACGACATTATTCATGCCTATGATTCCCCATCCAGCCTGCCCATTCTGGATCATCATGCAGGTTTGCATTTTCTGGAAATTGTGTCCTTACTTTGGCTGGTAACCAAAAGACAAGGCAAAACCTTTTTACATTAATAAAATGCTTAGGTGGTTACATTGGATTTATGATTACACCTAACCTTTTGTGTATCATGCTTAGAGTAGGAAAATAGGCTCCTTAAAGTGAGCGTTTACTTTAGCATTTTCTTTATGTACTTATAAATAAATAAATTTTTCAGTGAAGTTTTTTCTTTGAATAAAGCAACTTTTGGATCATTGGCTCTTTTTCATAAAACTTGTGCTACTAAGGTTTTCTTGTCAAGTTGAGATGTTTTTATAGGATATGGAAACCAGAGATTCTAGGGTTCTCGTATGCTCTCCTTGCATAAGAGACTAGATCGAGAACACGTCCCGCAGTTGGAGCCAGATGTTATCCAACTTTTTGTACCATAAGTTGGGTTACCTGAGGAGTCGCCGGTTGACAGACTTGTTCAAAGTCTGATTCCAGTGTATCAGTCGATCCGTCTGCTTGTCTAGCCAATATTGGCTAGTCACCTTTTTATTTGAATAATTTTGACCATGGCCCCGTGGGGTTTGTAATAAAATGTGCTAGTAGGATATTTTTGAGTGGTTCGGTCTTCTGAGACGTAGAATCTCAAATAGGGTATTCCAGGGAGTTTTTTGCCCCTGACAATTATGCTCTGCCTTCAGCCGAGTATAATTGACGAGGTTTTCTCCCGCTTTCTCCAAAGCTGGAATGCCCGATGTTGAATTCTGGGCCTTGGGGGGTTATTAGAGCCCAACTGAGTGTTATAAGCCTATTAGACATTATTTAGATAGATCATGGTCATGTCCTAAGTCATCTGGACACATAAATTTTTTTCGAAAAAATATTTTTCGAACAGTGAAATTTTTTTTTTTTTTAATTTTTAATTTTTAATTACTTTTATTAAGTTTTTTGGGTTAATTTTTCCATTAATTAAATGGAAAAAACTCGTTCGTGGTAAATAAGCCATCCGGGCTCCGAATTCAGTGATTGAAGGCTCTAACCTTAAGCCAAAAATCATTCTTGATCAGCCAACCAGTCAGAACCAACTTTCAGATCAACAATCGGACACATAATGCCTTTTTACTCAAAAAAGTCAGTTTTGAGTAAACAAATGAATTTTTATTAAAAAATGATTATTTTGGAGAAAATTAAAACTCTCCAAATTAATCCAAATTCAGTGAAATAAAAGGCTAAATGACATCTCATGGAGCACTTATGATGATTGGAGTTATCATTACTCAGCTTCAGTCATCATTAAGAGAGCAATTAATTTATTATCAGTTATCATATATGTCATCTCCAACTAAAGATGAGATGGAGAGCACTCATTGGTCCGGTGATTTGATCGAGGTGAAGACTAAAGTTTGCACCATCAGTGGGCTTCCAAAACCTAACGAAGGCTCCAGCCAGACCTAAGGATGAGCTTACCTACATCACACGTGTGGCCTCATCCTTGGCTTGTTTTCAGTGCATAGGTTTGGAGTGGGGGCGCCTTGCCTGGGTGGAGGCCTCCCCTCACTCTCGGTTCTCCGGTTTAGGTCTGAGCTCTTTGTTACGTGGCTAAGCTGGTTAGGGTTGGTTTTTTGGTTTTAGGGTTTTAACACTCTCATTTGTTAAAATAGAAGCTCTTTCAGCTCTATTGGATGGAGAACTTGTGCAAGTACACTCTGGAAAAATTTGTAATATCTTTTGAATTTGAATAAAGCAAGAAGACTTTGGAGGTCCATGTGGGAGTTATTTGTGTGCCATGCTTCATCTTGTTCAAGGTGATACCATTCTTAGTTCATTTCTTTTGATTCTTAAGTATATGATCTTGTGATTAGAAGGCTAACAATCTAGCACAATATTATTTGATCTATGCTTTTCTCTTAAGTTTTTTGGCTTTTAGGTATCCTCCCAAACACGAGCTCTTGTTTGGTTTATGCATTCATTCTACAGGTCCCTAAGGGAGTCTTCTACTTTAAGAAATCAAGAAGCGAAGGGCTTGCTTGCCTCATCCATCAAACCACAAACTTAAAAAAAAATCTATTGGTTACTTTGATTGCTACAAGTGGATCTCCATTTTCAAGGTTCTATCTTACCTCTTTTCCACTTTTGTAGAAGTTATCAAGTCATTTAAATCTTTATTTCAAGCTTGCTTGGCTTCTACTAAGTTAGATCTAGGCTTTCTAGCCTTAGATCTACTTTTTCAAAGCTAGATCCATCTTTCTAAAGGTCCATTTTTAAAGATCTAGTTTCATTTCCTTTTTAAATCCCTCTTTCTTTTTGCTTTGGAAAACGTGCACGAGTTTTCTCGAAAAACGTGCAAATTTTCCATTTTTTTGTGCTTGCTGGTTTTCTGTATTTTTTTATTAATTCTAAATTCTGGAAATTCATTAAAAAATCAGAAAATAATTTTTTTTTTGACTTTTTCTCGAAAAGCGTGCCATTTCAAGCTCGCTGTTTTTGGGCTTTTTTCTGTTAATTCTAAATTCTGGAAATTCATTAAAAAATCAGAAAATTTTCAATTTTTTTTTTAATATTTTTTTTGACTTTTTCTCGAAAAGCATGCCATTTTGTACTTGCTGTTTTTTTTACTGATTTTCTGCTATTTTCCAGATTCTGGAAATTAGCCTAAAATGTTAAAAAATCTTTAATTTTAAATTCGCAAAAAGTCCCATGTCGTTTCGTCAAAAATCGTGCATTTTACATAAAAAACGGTGAGCCTGCCTGATCCTTTCCAAGTTTTGATTTTGGGTCTCATTCCATTGTTTTGATCTTTTGTTTCATCTCATAAGGCACTTGTCTTCTCATCCACTTAATCTTTTCGAATCACAGGTTAAATTTGGTTTCCTAACATTCTCACTAGTCCTTGTTTAGAGCTCTTATCCACAGGTGAACCAAAAACAAAACCAAACAAGAAAGAGCAAGCAGAACTAGATCCAAAGACAAGGATCCAAAGCCAAAAAAGAAGTCATTCTCCTTTGTACAAACTCATAAGAGTTTTTCATTTTTACTTAAGTTACTTCTCAAAGTCCTGACAAGGATTAAGTTCCAAAGGCATTTGTACTTCATTAATAAAACAAGGCTAAGTGGGATAGGGCCTCCCATACTTGGTTTTTCTTCCCCATTTGGGGAAGAGTGTTTTTTGTTCTTAGCTTAGATTTATTTCAAGTACTTAGAGTAGTTTCATTTTTTTTTGCAAAGTAGATACTAATTGTTAGATTAGCCCATTTTGTTTCATTAACTAGGTTGATTACTTCATCTTTTAATTTTTTGTATCTTTCATAAGTAATTCAACTGTTTAAAGTAGAAATCTCTTGAATCTTACTTTGTAGATCAAGAGTGCTCTCTATCGGAGAGTTGTCTTTTCATTGTTTGATAAGTTAATCAATTAATCTTGAAAGTCTCTTGAACTTGCCATAATCCAAGTCAAGAGCACTCTCTATCGGAGAGCATTCCCACTGCATATCCTTGCATCGAGCATATAGATTAGCTAAGTCTCTTGAACCATTGTCATAAGACGAGGTCAAGAGCGCTCTCTGTCGGAGAGTTTTAATTAATTAACTTAATAAAATTCGCAACTCACATCCCTTTAATTAATTAATCCCCTTCCCTCCTTGCCGCAGTATGCTCTGACCGATCTTTGATCGGAATACCCAGAAACGGCATTGGATCTCTAAACCCCACAAGAGGAACTTACCTAAAACTTTTCCCCATAACCAACGCACCGGCGTTGTTCAATAAATACTGAGGCATGTGGGCAAATTCCAAGTGTGGGCGTCGGGCTTCCTAATCTGGGCACTGGTAGTTAAGTTATTGAACACTTACCTTTGACCCCAGACAGGTCTGTCATGTCTTTGAACGGAGCCACTGAAGGTATTACCGGTTAGGACATCCAGCCACCATAAGTGAAGATCACAAACAAAAAACTTTTAAAACTTACCAAGAGCACTTGCAAAACCTAACATTCACTGGCATCTTTTGGGATTCACATATTTACACTCAAAGCATCTCTGATAAATTTGACTCCATAGGCATTGGTCCCATCTTTTAGCATTGTTGATAATCTGGGCCATTTGTCCATCGAATGTTTGATTATAAATCATATCTGTGAATGCTTTATCTATTTCGTGAAGCTCTCAAATATTTGTCTATCTTTCAATTCCGGTGATAGCAACGTGGATTGCTTTGTCTTGTGTTAAATTCATCACATTAATCATCTTAAATCACAATAACTCCTAAACAACACCCATCCGCATCCAAAACATCTAAAAATTAACTTAAGCATTGAGCCATAGAAAACTCTTTGTTAGGGACTACCCCCCCTTGGCTTCGTTAGGAGTTAGCCTAAACGGAGGAGCTAGGAGTAGGTGACAGTACCTAGCTCTGTGCTTGCCCCCAAGGTCACACCTCTCCCACTTTCTCAAGTGAGGAGACAGCTTTTAGAAGATTTCTGCTGCTGGTGTGCAATCGGCGGACAACACCCCTAAAAGTTATGTTGCTGGTGTTAATTATGAAGCCCTGAAACACTAGACCCAGCCTCAAATAAACACTCCATAGCAGTACCCTATGGCTGTCACTGATTTTATCATCACTAAATTCACTGAAAGTACCCCATACAACACTTCCTCCATCACTATCTTGCTGCTCTATGACAATACCATGCAACCTATCTGTATGAAAGTTGGTCTGGGTAGACTATTATATACAAGAAACATTCTGCCAATTTCTTGTTAGAGTAAAAACCCTGCTATTATAATACCATTTAAATAAAAAATGCTGGCTTTTGAGGTAGTTTACTGTTTGAACAGACCCAAAATCAGACTTCTGAGGAAATTTTCATGAAGGTTGGATACATATGCAGGAGGAAATTTTGAAGTTTTTCTTGGTTGTAACAAGAAAAACTTCAAAACTATGATCAGTGATTTATTACAAGGCTAGGTTTTTTTGAGTAGGAAGGTGAACTAGTGTTTTGGACTATTATAGATGCCAAAACATAATTACCAGGAATAGCAACTCAAACTACGGTTTGGGCTTGACAAAGTTAGCAACACCAGCATCTAAACATAGCAAGGCGAATTAGGGTTTGAATACAAATGCATTAATAATGATATGATTAGCAAACGTGCCAAATGGGTTGAATTAGGGTTTTAGCTTGACAAAATGCCTTGGGCTTTAGCACAAGGTAAATTTAGCAAGACCTCATACAACGAGACAATCTTTGAATAGCTGCCATGTGTCACACTCATAATATATCCACCTGCTCAATTCTGTACCATCCCCCACCCACCAAAACTTGAAAACACTCCACCATTGTACACTGTTACCATTACACTACATTTGCCAAATATAAACATGCCAAAGATAGCAGTCCATCTTCTAAAAAATACGAAGACAGTTGCTATGGGAACACGACTAAACATAGCACGCCTAAAAGTAGATACTACTAAAAGTAACATCTCACATGTCAATGAAAATAGTCTCATTGGATTCATTTTGTTACAAGGAACAAAGATATATCCTCTAAATCATCATGCAAGCCTCGAAAACTAAACCATTAAAAATAGCAATGTCATAAAAGTGCTTTGCATGTCACCCAAAATAGATTCATGAACTTCATGAGCTTGCAAGGTCTAAGAATATTTAGATATCGTTGACATGCAAACCTCATCACTGACTCTGTAGCAAGCTCTGATCATTGTGAAACATTCGATGTAGTAGTAGATGGAACCACTAGGATGGAGTCTGATTGGATCTTAACCCTTCAATTGTGCAGGCAATCTCATGGTGAGCAATGGCGACTCAAGGGGACGACATCCCGGGATTTTTGGATGTCAAGAACCTCAAAATTTTGTACTTTGTTGATTCATAAATTGATCCTTGGAAACTTGGCCCATAACTCAAAGTGCTTGTCCATTGGCCAATTTAGTCAAATGCATGGTACCTCGGTTGATCAATTGGAATGAGAAACTAACCATACATGTCCATCTTGAGCCACTACCTGAAACCACTTAACATGCAAGATCCTCCCAGTGGAAAATGAGTTGAATTCGACACATTGGGATATGCCACTTGGTTATATTCCAATGATGAAAACTCTTGCCAGGTGCAAAGAAACCCATTAATAAAGCTAATGGGCTCTAAGGTACAAGCACAATCCATCAGTGTGCAAAATGTGTTGGAGTCACACCCTAATGAAGCTTACCTAATTAGGACCCAATGATGCTCTAGCTCGTTAGATGTGAGACAATTGCCAATGAGGCTAACGATCATTAAGTAACTTGGCTTTTGGACTACTCCTTAGATGAAGTTTTGGAGTAGATGAGGAATGATCCTCTAGGAGAAATTGAAAGGGAATGAGGAAAACATTTCCACTAGCACAAAGCATACCATATGAAGTACAACCATACAACGCTGTGTTTGTATCGTTGGATGAGGAAACGACCAACAACGGTTGACTCGATGAAACATTTGTCAAAAGCTCCTGATGAACTACCAGGCTCTTTCGAAGGATCATCGTTCACATCTTTTCAATGCTCTCGATGGACTTTTGGGTTGATTTGAAAGATCATTTGGAACATGTAGGCAAGGGCCATTGGCCTTGTTTGAAGGGATTACTTTGAATCTAAAACAAAGCGCTTTCAACCCCTTCCAAGGAATACTTTGAAGCAACATGCAAGAAATTGGGGTTCCCAAACGTATTTGAAGAGATCTTTGAATTTGCGTGAAATGATTTATAGGCTCAAACGGTATTTCACCAAGGATACCAGTTGGCCTATGGCTAAGCTATCCAACATATATAACTTAAACTATACATGGCCATTTCCCTTAAGGTTTGAGCATGTATACGAAATTGAATGCACAAGACAATACCAAGACATAATGTGATTGTGAACACAATTGTTCTAAGATAGTTCAAATTATGGAGGCATACAACTTAAAAATGAAAGCATCATGCATACATAAAACTTCAAATGCAGACAATAATTCGTAATGGTATAATTTATGTTTATTTATTTATATTTTCCTGTGAAATATACATTTTGTGGAAACCCATTTGACACTCCCCTCATTTTGAGGATGGTACGCAAGGTAAACTAGATTCTGCAGAAGCTTGAGGCTTTGTCAACACAGGGTTCAAGGCCGCTACAACAATAAAATCATTAGGAGCTCAAAATTGTCCCTTGCGGGAATTGAACTTGGGTTGGGAGGATAACGATCCTAACAATTGCTTGGGATAGAACCAATTGACAATTCACAACCATATAAGCTCAAGGCATTCTTTGAATTTACCAAACAAACAATTAGACCCAACAACAACCATGCATGCGACATCAATCAACCATAAATTTTATTTCCAAATTTATACATAAGCAATCACCAACTTAATCACTTGAATTACAAAACGATAATTCATAACACAAAGATAGAATGATTATCTTTTGAATAAGCTTGTCCAAGGAAACTGGTTGTTGGTGATCAATTTCCCACCCAATAGTAGGCAATCCTTTGTGGATGCCACCCCCAAGCTGGGGATATGAGGTCATTAGGGAAAAGGAAACATGGTATGGACACTTAGGTTACTCACCCAACCCAATTGTTTTTAGGCTCAACCAAGTTGTTCAACGTAAAACTCTTCAGCCAACCTTCCATTCAACCCAACCATGGACCTCCTCTCTACTACCCCACACCACACTGGGAATATACCTCGTCTTTGCTAAGTAGTCCCTCAGGTTTACTAGAAGGCCTTTCCTTTCTATGCTTGATAGTCCCTCATGAAATCTTTCTCCCTCTTTATTGTTCTTAGCGTGTGCAAAATGAGTCCACTCTTTTGTCTACCTTCAAAATCAACCCAACATAGTCATTCTTTGGATCTTGAGCCCTCATTGAGCGGCAATCTATAGGAAATGGGAATGCTTGTTATAAAGTGACAACAAGGAAGGTCTTCTATCATTGCATGTGTCCTTGCATGCTAGAAGAGATTAAACATGAAGCAAAATGTATTAATGTGATTTTCCTAAGTTTAGTCCTAGGAAAATACATTACTTAATCTAATTTGATTTTGACTTAATGAGTCACTTTTATAAAGTGAAAACTGAAATTATTTAAGTGATGGCTAATCTAATCTTGGCCATTGATCTCATCGGAGGATCTCATCCATTGATCCATAGTGAGGGTTAGGGTTTTCGCTTGGCCATTGAGTTAAAAGAAGATTTGGTGGAGAGTATACAAACAGAGACAAACATGGAAGTTGGAGGAAGAAGTTTGCAGAGAAGACGAAGGAGCACTCACCCGAAAGATTCGTCGACAGATCGGGCAAAGCACAGAGCCGTACACACTCACGCAGAGGGAGGCCGTACAACTCGAAAGAGGCCGCAACAATAGTAGCTGTACGGATTTTGTACAACTGCGCAGGATGGCCGTACTGTTGACGCAGGATCTGTGCAGGGTGTTGTACTGTTTTTGTCGGGTTTGCCCAGTGAAGGCACGTACATCTGTTTTTGTCAGGTTTGCCCTAAGACTCTTGAGGGCCGTACATCTGTGTAGGGTGCTGTACTGTATTTGTCGGGTTTGCCCAGTTATTTGCCAAGGTTCTAGTTTTCCATGTTGGGTGAATTCATTTGTTGGATTGAAATTGTTCCATATCTTCATAATAAAATTTTTTATTTGACTGTTGCATCGATTTTCCCATCTTGGGTTTTATCCGCGGGTTTCCATACCAAAAAATATTGTGTTTATATTGATGTGATTATTGTTCATGTTTCTTAGTATTTATTTTCCGCTGCATTACTAGTAAATAAATTCATTTGTGGTTATCAGTAAAAAATAAAATATACTGTTTAGGTCAAGTGTGAGTTTTAAGGAAATTTACATGTTATCAAAGCTCTGTTCAGCTAAATCTGAGAAACTGCAACAATAGTGATAGATCGGGGGCAGATCTATTGAAGACACAAACCTAGAGTTCATATCTAGGGTTTGACAGGTAACCTTCACTATGGCCATACAATTGAGAGTTGAGGATAGACTCCACGAAGGTTGTGCCCATAGATCCAACAGAGTTGACAAGATGGAAGAAGTTAGATTTCAGAGTTATGTTGATCATCTTGGATGGGGGTGAAGGACCACATAGTCCCTCACCTTTCCGAGAAGAAGACCGCATTAGAAATGTGGAAGGCTTTGGAAGGACTTTACCAGAGCAAGAACAAAAATTAGAAGATGGTGCTGTAGGAGAGGATGCGCAGTACCAAGATGGACAAGGGTGAAGGAGTGGTGCCTTATCTCACAAGGCTCACACAGATCTGAGACGAGCTTGGAGTGGTTGGCTCTAAGACTAAGGATGAGGAGCTAGTTCGGATAGATCTCAATGGATTTTCTAATCCATGGGACACCTTTGTAAAAGGTGTGGTGGCTAGGGAGAAGCTCCCTGACTGTTAGAGATTGTGGGATGATTTTGTGTAGGAGGAGACCTGCATGGGTCAAGGTTTAGGTTCATCCAGCAATGC
Source organism: Pseudotsuga menziesii (assembly GCA_001517045.1). NCBI lineage: Eukaryota > Viridiplantae > Streptophyta > Pinopsida > Pinales > Pinaceae > Pseudotsuga > Pseudotsuga menziesii. The sequence continues at coordinate 90,343 of LPNX010190760.1, forward strand.
CCCACAGATTGTGAATGAAGAAGCTCTAGCCCCAATAGGAAAGAGCAAGGGTAAGACAAAGAAGAAGAAGGGTGGTAAGAAGAGCATTGACATGTTCAAAGTCAAATGTTTTATCTGTCACAAGCTAGGACACTTTGCCTCCCAGTGCCTAGATAGGAAGAAGAAGAACAACACCCAGATGGCAGGTTCTACAGAGGTGGAGGAGTTCAACAAAAACTTCGATGAGGATTTTTGTTTGATAGCTTGCATGGCAAGCTCCACAGGGAACAACATTTGGTATGTTGACAGTGGACATCTTGTCACATGACTGGACATAAGAGGTTCTTGAAGAGCTTGCAGGAGTGTGAATTAAATCTCTACATTGAGCTGGGTGATGATGCGCAGTATCAGGCGTAGGGAGTTGGTACTGTTTCGTTTTAGAGGGAGTCTGGAAAACCCCTCAATTTTGCTTATGTATTATATGTTCCAGGGTTGACCAAGAACCTCATATCCGTTTCCACCATGGAGGACAAGGGAGTTCAGGTGAAGTTCCGAGACCATAGAATGTATATCAGGCCCAAGGGGTCAGATAGGAGTTTGGATTAGGTGATTGAGATTCAGAGCAGGAAGGTGTATAGACTACACTTTGAGTCTGCAAAGGCTCTGGTTAGTAGCAACAACAGTAAGGTGAGTTGTGGCATAGGTGTTGATTTTTTTGAGCAGCGTCGAGAGCCCTTCTCTTCGGAGAATGGGACCACCTGGTCTGGGACCACGGTGAAGACTCAACCCAGTGTTGAGTGACCATTCTGTTGAATGGTAGATATCTGTTCTAGGACCATGATATAGACCCATATCTACCCTGGGTAGACCCAACCTAGTGTTGAGTAGACATCTGGTCTGGGACCACGATGTAGACCAGTCTGGGATTGGTAGACTCAGCCTAGTTCTGAGTAGCCATTCTTTGGGAGAATGAAGACACTATAAGCCCTAGACTGGGTCTGGGTATGTGTGTTGCACTTTGACCCTTGATCTATGGGCTTGGTGTGCTTCTCCAAGGATTAGCTACCCTTGGTTAAGTTACCATAGTACCAGATCTAGGTGTCACACAGTGTGTGAGATAAAAGCATTAATAACTCTCTTGGTTTATGATGATGTATTTTTGAAATAAAAAAGGACCACAGGGGCACTTGGAAAAAGGCCAAAGTCAAAAGTCAAAATAAATAAAGAGTTGTTGATCACAGGAAAATGACCACAAGTGGAAGTTAAAATAAATAAGGATTTCTTATAAAAGTCAAAGGAAAAATAAAAGTACCTTTTTTGGTAAAAGTGAAAGTAAAATTAGGAAAAGAATAAAGATATTATTATCTAAGTTGCCAGGAAACTTAGGTACGGGGACGAGGACGGGGACGGGGACCCCACTTTTTGAAACAGGGGACTCGGGTATGTCAGGGGTATAATATATATATAAAATAAAAAATTAAATCAATTTATTTTTCACTAGTATTCAATTTCAATAATTAACAAGTACAATTAACATGCACATTGCTTCAAAGTTCATAAATCATTGATATAAAGTGGGAATTACATATGAACCTTTAAGTATAAACATAACTGTAGTTGATGGAGATTTTGGTTTTTCAAAATTAGAAATATGCACATGCATAGAAAATTTTGCACAAACATCAACAAAGTAGGTTTTCTATCATTCATGAAGGACAAAGAATACGGTCTGTGCAACAACATTGGAACAACTTGCACAAATGATCAATAATTAACACAAACTATGCCAATAAAAATCCAATGACAAGATCCAGAGTCATAAAAGAATAAGGCAACCTTCTAGAAGAAATAGTCTAAGAATAGATACCAGCTCCTCCAAGCTAGATAGTGCCATGTCATTAACTTAAAATCAGAAAATCTTTAAGTCTAAGACAACCTAATCTTGTCTTGCCTCTCCTCTGCCTGTATCATCTCCTTTGTGCAACAAGCTCTCCTCTCGTAGGATCCAACAAAAGTCAAGACTCAACTGTGCATTGGGAGAAGTGGATAGGCTCGCGGGGTCTTAAGAGGGTAGGGGACACCATGCCTACCATGTCCCTCTTCATAAAGGTAATTTTTTTTATAATTTTTACATACTGGAGTTTCCTCGAAGTCCCCAAAATCTGGGGACAAAGTCCCCAAAATGAGCAAAGTTTCCTATTTTTGGGCTAGAAGTACCCGATACTTGGGGACTTCGACGGGGACTTCAGGGGACGTCGATGAAGTACCTGACCCGGTTTTTGGGACTTGGGGACGATTTTCGAGACGGGGATGCGAACCCAACCCCTGGGGATGGGTACCACTGCAACACAGATTATTATTTTTATTTTTCCTAATCTTGTCCACTTACAGGTGAACAAAGGCTATAAAAGAAGATCAAGTCTTTTCATTTACAACACACAAGCTTGCTTTGACAGTTGAAGCTGCAATTTTACGAAGAAGACTGTTTTCTTGCCTCAGCCAGGGCATCTTCTGCAAACCCTCAGCTAGGGTTTTTATCAGCAAATCTATCTTCAGCGTTTTTGGATAGCCACCTTTGACATTTGTTTTTCTGGCAGCCGTACAACTTCGGGCAGGCAGAAAACACTAGCGCAGGCTCAGACAGAGATTTCGGGCAGTCTAGAAAATTTCGGACAGCCTGCAATTAATTTTTGGGTAGCCTGTGAGACGTTTCGGGCAACTGTTTTGTATTTTTTGCAGAAAAACATTTCTGGGCAGCCTGTAAAAAGTTTCGGGCAGCATGTAAAAAAAAAGTTTTAGCCAGCTGTTTTTAATTTCTGGGCAGTAAACTTTTATTTTTGGGCAGGCCCTAAATTGTTTTGCAGATCTGATATTTCTTTTGTAGATCTAAAAATTATTTTTTGAGCAGACTGTTGTTTTGGACAGTCCTGATGTTCTTCTAGCAGATCTGATAATTTCTGGGCAGGCTGATTTTTGACAACCTTTGAGCAAAACTGGAAATTTAAGGATCTAGGGTTTGAAACCCTTGTTCTGATTTTTTGCTGAGAAATTTCACTGTAAATTGTGGTCAAACCTAGATTTGGGTTTGAGGAACTTTTTGAAGGATTTCCTAAGTCATCTCATTTACAAGATGAGCTACTAATGTTTTTGGGGTTTTTGTCCTTTGAAGGTTTCCCCAGTGAAAAATTTTGTGTTCGTTGTGCTGATGTGATGAATGTGTTTTTACTGCATTGTTTATTTGTTTAAAGTTTATCTGCAATTTTTAAGTTATATGCTAATGCTAAAATTCAATAATAGGAGGATGGCACACTTACACGATGGAGCACTGAGGCATTTGAGGTAGTCAGTTATTGGAGTTCCTCAGGTATAGGAGGAGAAGCACAACCACTGCAAGGGTTGTGCGTTGGGGAAGAACATCATGAAGTCTTTCCCACATAGTGAGCACAAGTCTAAGGGGACCTTGAACTTAGTGCATTAAGATGTTTGTCGACTCATGAGTGTCCCATCGTTCAGTGGCTACAGTTATTGCACCATTTTCATTGACGACTATTCCAAGAAGACCTGCATATGTTTCCTGAAGGCCAAGTCAGAGGTCTTTGAGCAGTTTCGGGAGTTCAAGACTCATGTAGAGAATCAGACAGGAAGGAAGATTCAAGTATTGAGGACAGACAACGGGGGTGAGTATACCTCCAATGAGTTCTTGGAGTATTGTTCATCAGAGGGGATTAAGAAGGAGCACACCGTTTGTCATACCTCGCAACAGAATGGAGTGGCGGAGAGAAAGAACCAGGCATTGGTAAGAGCAACCAAGGCCATGCTATTTGATCAGGGATTGCCACTATTCCTATGGGCCGAGGCATACATGACCGCAGTTTACATTTAGAACAGGTGTCCCCACACAACTTCTTGGTGGAAGACACCCGAGGAGGTCTTTACAGGCACTAGATTAGATGTGAGCCACTTGCGCATATTTGGGAGTGTGCTATTGTCACATTCATGCTGACACTAGGAAGAAGTTGGACCCTTCTGGAGAGAAGAGGTTACTTGTTGGTTACAACGAGACTTCGAAGGCATACATGGTATACATTCTTGCTCGCAAGAGGATCATTGTGGCAGGGATGTCTAGTTTGACGAGGACATAGCCTTGTGAAGATTTATGGACTTACCAGCACAGGAGCAACCAACACAGGACTCGGGGGTCAAGTTGGAGGAGCCACATGTACAATTACAGGTACAGACATCGAGCACATGTTCTGATAGTCAGAGGGAGTCATGTGGACGAGATTCTTTGGTCATTGACTTGGAGGATGATCCGCAGCAGGAGGAGGATATCCAATAGCCGCAGCAGGTAGACATTAGGCCACGACCTAAGTGGTTTAGGTCCACAGTTCAAGATTCCAGGCAGGTGACTCTTCCACAGAGCTCCATGAGACAGAGCAAACCACTAGAGAGACTTAGCTATATGGCATTGATGTTGGAGTTGATTAACTTCGAACCTTCCAGTTTTGAGGAGGCTGCACAACATGATGTGTGGCATCAGGATATGGTTGTGCAGTATGACTCCATCATGAAAAACAAAGTATGGGAGGTTTTGCCGAGGCTAAAGGAAAAATGGGTGGTGGGATCTGAATGGATCTACAAGGTAAAGCATGCAGTAGACCAAAGCGTGGAGAAGTACAAGGCGCACTTCATGGAAAAGGTGTTTTCACGGAAGGAAGGTATTGACTATGAGGAGACCTTCGTCCCTGTCGCCAGGTATTCTTCTATTCGGACGATTATCTCATTAGTAGAAGAGATGGGTTGGCGTGTTCATTAGATGGACGTTAAGACTGCCTTCCTCAAAGGAGTTATACAAGAGGAGGTATTCATTGAGTAGCTCGAGGGGGTTGATGTGGAGAACAGGGAGATGCATGTATGCAGGTTGCAGAGATATCTTTATGGGCTCAAGTATGCACCTTGGGCATGGTACTCGAGGATAGACACCTATCTACGGGAAATGGGATTCCAACGGAGTGAGGCGGACCACAACCTGTACTTCTTGTCAGGTGAGGCGCCTCTCATACTGGTATTGTATGTAGGCGATCTCTTTCTTACAGGAGATGAGAGGCTGATTGACAACAGCAAGTCGAACCTTGCAGTTGAGTTTGAGATGAAAGACCTTAGGTTGATGCATTACTTCCTAGGCTTGAAGGTTTGGCAGAAAGATGGGTGCTTCTTCATTGGATAGGAAAAGTATGCACTGGATTTCTTGAAAAGATTCCGGATGGTGGATTGCAAGCCCATGTCCATACCTCTAGTTTCCAACTAGAGGAAGATTGATGCATCGGGGTCAGATGGGTTTGATCCTACATTGTATCGCCAACTTATCAGATCGCTCATGTATCTGGTCAACACACAGCCAGACATTAGCTTTGGAGTCAACTCTTTGAGCCAGTCGTTCATGGTGGACCCTCGAAGAGTACATTGGACAACTACAATGCACGTGCTTCTCTACATCAGAGGTACAATGAAGTATGGGTTGGTTTATGAGCGCAGTGGGAGTGTACAGTTAGCGGGCTTCACAGATGCTGACTGGGCAGGATGTGTAGAAGATAGGAAGACCACTTCAGGTTGCTGCTTCAGCATTGGGTCAGAGGTTGTCTCTTGGTTTAGTAGGAAGCAGAAGTTAGTGGCATTTAGCTCGGTAGAGGCTGAGTAAATGGCAGCCGGTTTGGCTGCTTGTGAGGGAATGTGGCTGAGGAAGTTGCTTTTAGGGTTATTCGAGTGTGAGCTAGAGGCTACAGTGTTTCACTGTGACAATCAAAGTGGCATTTGAAAATCCAGTGTTCCATGACTGGAGCAAACACATAGACATCTTCTATCACTTCCTAAGAGATTGTGTACAGAAAGGAACCATTTGGTTAGAGTACATTCAGACAGATGAGCAGGTGGCAGACATTTTCACCAAGGCACTTTCCAGACATAGTTTTGTGAAGTTCAAAGACAAGTTGGGGTTGCTACCGAATCCCTTCCTTGTTGAGGAGTGTTAGAAAGTGGCAGCAAAGAAGCTCTTCTATCATTGCATGTGTCCTTACATGCTAAAAGACATTAAACAGGAAGCCAAATGCATTAATGTGATTTTCCTAAGTTTAGACTTAGGAAAATACATTAATTAATCTAATTTGATTTTGAGTTAATGAAGTCACTTTTATAAAGTGAAAAGTGAAATAATTTAAGAGATGGCTAATCTAATCTTGGCCATTGATCTCTTCGGAGGATCTCATCCATTGATCCATAGTGAGGGTTAGGGTTTTTGCTTGCCCATTAAGTTAAAAGAAGATTTGGTGGAGAGGACACAAACATAGACAAATAGGGAAGTTGGAGGAAGAAGTTTGTAGAGAAGACGGAGGAGCACTCACTTAGAAGGCTCACTAACAGATTAGGCAAAGCACATAGCCGCACACACTCACGCAGAGGGAGACTGTACAACTCGACAGAGGCTGCAGTAGCAACAGCCGTACGAATTCCATGCAGCTGCGCAGGAGGGATGTACTACTAATGCATGAGGCCGTACAACTGTGCAAGGGGCCATACCGTTTTTGTTGGGTTTGCCGAGTGATGTGTAGAGGTTCTATTTTGCCAGGTTGGGTGAATTCATCTGTTGGATTGTAATTGTTCCATATCTTCATAATAAAATTTCTTGTCTGACTAATGCACCAGTTTTTCCATCTTGGGTTTTATCCGGGGGTTTCCATACCCAAAAATATTGTGTCTATATTGATATGATTATTGTTCATGTTTCTCATTTTTTATTTTGATGCTGCATTACTAGTAAGGAAATTCATGTGTGATTATTAGTAAAAATTAAAATATACTGTTTAGCTCAAGTGTGAGTTTGAAGGAAATTTACAATGCCTTCCTACCAACCCAGCCTCAATGCTCATATGCAACCTTCCAACTCTCTTCTCTCAGGATCATTGACTTCTTTTCCTCAACGCTCCTTGGTTACTTACAGGTTTGAACTATAGTCTCCAACATGAGAATGGTTGTGAGTAGCATGGGACAAGTAACAAAAGGAATGAGTTCCAGTGGATGATGGAAGGAAGAATGTGCCAATAGGATTAGTCAATTCAAATTTGCATAAAGAGAGTGCATGGGAAAAGAGATGGTTTGAATTCCAATAGATACGGGAGTCTCTTACAATCCTCAAGACTTGTACTCAACCCCATGTCCTCATAACTAAGGAAGGTGGACTTTTCCACCAACTACCAAATGCATTGAATGATTGGTGGCTGAGGTTCTTAATAAGGCACAAGGTGAAAAGATGAAGATTAGGAAACTTCGACAACCTAGGACTATTTATTATCCCCTTGGATTTCCGCCCTTACTTTCCTCTTCCCCTCTAGTGGACCCATAGTCCCTTTTGTGCTCTTTTTGCAGGCAACTTTGTACTTTTATTTTAATTTTTGAAATAATATTTTTATATCTTCAGTATATCATGGCAAGTCTACCTTATGATATATAGAAAGCATATTTATCGAAATACATGCCTAGACATTCATGAATTGGAACTGGGACTTTAGCTCTGCTGTAGGAATCTATGCAAGATATTTACATCATCTACATCATCTACATAGTCCCCTCTAGTCGACTGACCAGGAGGAAGTGGGTCGAGAGGAAGTGTTTACTGTGACACACCCTCCTTGCAAACCTGGCATGCAGAGATCCATGCCCTGCCGGCTGCCAGGAATGGACCAGAAACCTGACTCAAAAAATTTCAGAGATCTGCAGCCTACCGGCTGCCAGGAACCGACCAGAAAACTGATTCATAAAACTTCAAGCTTGCCACGGGCTCACAATCTAGAAAGAATTTAGGGTAGGGTTTACCGATACGAAAATCGAAGAATTTTTTCGAACAAATTCGGGCTGCTGTAAAAATTGGCGAATTTCGATTTTGATTGCGAAAAATCGTCGAATCTGGTGACTTAGGCTTTGGTTACAAATGCATTACCTTAGCGTTTACTCCTTGATACCATCTTTCTAGTAGGATTGATGAATATCATGGCTAACAATGATAAAATAGGTCAAGATATTGAAGCTTACCTGATTAGTTTAGTTTTTAGTGATCTGAAGAATTTTGTTTGTACCATGGACTTGAATGTAGCCCGGCATTTCAAGTTCCATACTCGAAGAAAAGTTGTTCTTGAAGTTGCCATTTACAATGCCAAACAAAGGGATATCCATTATGTTTTGACTAGAAATTCAGGAGTTTGTGGGTACATTTTCAGGATTCTATTTGAAGTGTTAATGAGAAACAAGAATATATAATGGATTGGATCTATTTGTGTCACTTGGAACAAAGGAAAATGTCCCAAACTGTAACACTGTTTTTTAAATAGCCCGTTGAAGTAAAATATAATTTTTAAATTCATGTATATAAATTGTGGGTGGGGGTAGGGTAAGAGTCAAGACCACAGACGGTTTTAAATAACTTTACAACAGAGTAGTAAAAACAAAGATGTCTATAAATATATGTTAATAGATATGTGAGTGCTGTATTTTGGAAAATATAGTAGTTAAATCAGATTGTTAATGTTTAAGGCGTTTAAGAAACTAAATCAACATCTGTATTTTCTATGTGCAGAGAGGCTTTACAGAGGAGCCACACAGCTACTTGTTTTTTATCCTCTCAAGAGATGGTTTTATTTGGCATATGAAATGTTTCTTCTCATGGACATATTTAGCTACTCTGATGGAATTCAGTTGGTTGCTCTTCCATAAGTCAGTTCTTCATGTATTACTTATGCATTGGAAAGCACAACCACATCATGGTTAGTTACCGAGGCAAATGAAGTCAAGAAAACCCATCCTGGGTCCTATGCACAAGCAAGAAATAAATAATTCTGTTTGACGAACAGCAAAAATGCACCTTAAACTCCAGAGAACTTGAACCAGATTCAACGAGTTAGTGGCCCTCTTTGAAAACAAGAAGTGGTACACTATAGCACACTGACTAGTATCATATTGGAAGGGTCATTTTAGCTTATCTTTATTTTACAAATATGCATTATATTTCCACTATTTTTCTCTGTTGTATTATCTCCACATTTATCTAATGTTTATACTTTTCCTTTCTGTGACAGTTCATTCAACTTGATTTGTGCATCAGGACAATGTCTTTGAAGACAGGTATGTCGGATGCCCAGCCTTGTGTCTGAATACATTTACAGGTCCAGTTCAGTTTCTTTCAAAAAACATGGTACTGCAAAAAGAGGGAAAGTTGAAGTGGGGTATTGGTTTGGGTGTTGGGGAATTCAGCTTCTATGGATAATAATGTTTCTAGTAGGTGCAAAAAGAGATGTTACATGGAAACCATTGATCTGCAAAGTAGAGTGACCTGCTTTTGTGAGAATGTAATAGACTAATAGTTGAGCGGTTCAATACAAAGAGAATCTAATCACATTTTTGTTCTTTTGAAGTCTTTCTATATATGCTTCCTATGTTAGAATTTAAGAAAACTGGTTTGCTTCTCAGGTCTCAAGATCACAGTTTCAAAGAGTAATGTTTGGGTATTATTTTGTGGAGATTAGCTATGTGGTTTGTGTATTTTTGGCTCTCACTGCATAATTTTGAGATATTGAAGATTTCATTAGACATTCTACTTATTTTTCCTCATTCTTCATTCTTTGAGCATTTGATGCGAGCAAGTGGAGAAGTCAAGACCTTTAGAGCAGACATACTTTAAGAACTCAATGAGAGAACAGGGCAGGATTTAGGATAATTTTTTAGTTGCATTTCTTTGAATGTTTACATAGAAGATGCGAGGGTGCACTTTAAGGAATTACTAATTGAGAGTCCTAATATTTATAAGAAATCATTGATATCCTCTAATGACTAACATTATAGATGATAGGGCTGTGGCATAGAGGTTGGGATGGGGAGCCACCATGCAAACAGGCCAGGTTCAAGAATCAAAACCCAGTGGGTGTAGAGCCTTTGTTTGTTTGTGTGTGTGTGTGTGAGGGAAAGTGTTTTCCCTCTTAGAGTTGTGTTACCTCCATCAAAGGGACTTAGCATCTGTCCAGCCGACTGAATTGCTCTAAGTGGACATTATTAGAATACTCTATCCGTATCTTTTATAAAATCCTAACATTTCATAAACATTAACATTTTTCATCATTTGCCTTTTGCTGAAGAGAAAATTGTTCCCAAATTTTCTTATATAAGGAGATGTCATTTTCCGGTGTCATCGAGAGAGCTATTTAGCTTGTGAATGTAAACCTAGTTTTTTGTTGACTAGTTATGTAGTTTTCTGCTTTCTTCAAAAGGAAGAAACCAAAAATAGGGAATTGTGTCATAGTTCAAGTTGAAAAGAAAAACCCACTTGATGGTGTAAGGGCCATATAGGAAAAGTTTAAGTTTTTGATGATCTTGTTTAAATCTGTGTATTTTATCTTGTTTTTTTTGATAAAATACTTTCTTTAACTATTAGTTTTTTTCATTTGAAAAAATATTGTAATTATAGAATATTTTTACTATTAAGATAAACAAGAGATGTACAATAGGTATATTATACTAAAGTTGCCCCAACTAGTAACATCAAGCTCTAGGTTAGTTATGATTGGTTCCCAACCATAAGTGTCAGGCTTAGAAAAAATCAAGTGTGAGTGTAGGGAACTTATTGTTATTGCTCTTCCAAAGTCTTTTGTTGTTTCGTAGGAGAGATTTTGACTTTGTCCCACGTGAGGCCCTATTCTAGAGGTTCAGAGCCATTGACATCCTTGAGACGTTATTGAATGCCATAATGCGTTTGTATGAGTTGGTCCTTGGCTACCTTTGCATAACTCATGGAGTGTAGGACTTTATTAGGAGTACTATTGGAGTCAAATAGGTATAGGATTTATCCCCCACCTTGTTTGGGATCTACATTGATGAGTTGCAGTCCTTGCTTCATGAGCATATACAGGATGGAAACGGATGCCTTTTTCATTATGTTTGATATCTATTTTGCTTTTCGTCGATGATATGATCCTCTTGGCTTCATCGATGGCATGCAGAGACAACTAGGTAATTTGACTCTGTTATGTGATTTTCAATAGTTGACGCTCAACCTGGGTAAATCCAAGGTCATGATCTTCAGCAAGTCTAAGAAGGTTCTCTTGGTCATTTATTTTTCAAAGGAAAGGGATTGAGATTATTGGCACCTACTTGGTGGGTGCAATTCTTAGGGCCTCGATTGAGTTTGAAGCATGCTCTTCAACCGCGAGTCAATAAGGGCTATGGGCCTCTAACACTTCTCGAGAGGTAGTGTTTTTGTCACCTTTTTAGGACATTTTATTGAAGATGTTTCTCATGGACACCATCATTCAACCCACAATCCTTTTGTAGCTTAGAGGTACAGTATGTTCAGATAGATGACCAGATTGCAAATGTTCTTACCAAGTCTCTTCTCAGGACAAAGTTTGAACACTTTCGTAGAAGACTTGGAGTAGAAGAAAATGCATCCCTCGTGGAAAGGGAAAGCTGAGACAGACATTTACGCTGCTTTCACACTGGTGCCTCTAATTGTTTTGAATCTCAATTTGGCATGGGAGAAATCCCATTGTCATTGTGAGACAGGTTGGTAGTGTTGCCGCCTTTCACACACTTGGGTCATGTGGCAGAAATCTTCAAGCCACTCGGTGTGTCCTTGGGGGCAAGTCTCGAGTCAAGGCTGTCACCTTGTTCTTGACTCCTCCGTTTAGTCTCAACTCCTAACGAAGCCAAGGGGGGTAGACCCTATTAAGTTACTAAGGCTAATTACTTAGTATGGTGATGTTAAACTGAATGAATTACTTAAGAGTTTGAAATTTAACCATAAACAACCACAGATGACAAGATACAAAATGAGCGCACGAAAGTACAATGCTGAGACACAATATATATATATATATATATATATATATATAGTAAGAAAATAACCAGTGCCTTAAATGGAGTCAAAAGAAAATCAATGTACTTGCATGTACTTGGAGTGAATGTTTTGCAATTGTGATAGAAATAACCACAGATGACAAGATACAAAATGAGTGCACGAAAGCACAATGCTGAGACACAATATATATATATAGCAAGAAAATAACCAGTGCCTTAAATGGAGTCAAAAGAAAATCAATGTACTTGCATGTACTTGGAGTGAATGTTTTGCAATTGCCTCTTGGTACGTTTTAAGTTAATGTGAAATATGAGTTATTAAAATTAGGGGAAGGGGTGGACTCCAGATATACCCGAGAGTACTTGGAGTATGTCCAAAACTAAACCTTCATGGCTACCCGCAAGGAATATGTGGGCTGAATGGAGTCTCTGGGGCTATTGGTCATAACGCACCCGTTAGAGTGTGACAGAGATCGGCGCCCCGAGGTCACTTTTCAGGAGTTCCTGCTTCCTTTGGGTATTTTGCCACTGTAATGGTTTGATCTAGGTGTTGGATTTTCACCTGATGGTTTGTCAATTTGGGAGAGTGAATCCTAATTATACTAGTCACTCAAATGCTTTTGATACAGCTTGACTGATCGGACAAACTGTAGCCAAGTGCAGAGCATACACACCGGAGTCTTGTCAATTTTAGTAAATTTTGAGATGGATGTTCTTGTTAAAACGAAAACCCTCCAGGAACCTCCTTCGATCCAAATGGATCTCAATCGGGGAATCGAGGAGGGGTTAATTTTATTAAAGCTGAAGAAACAGTTGATGAAAAGAAAACCAAGATACACAATGCTGGTTCTCTAATTAGTCCTACCACGCATCTCTTTCCCCTTTCGGGTCAATCGGGAATTCGTGGGGTAAGTATTAAATTACTCTGAAACTTTAGATATGGAATATAGAATTGATAATAAACCAAAGTATACTACCCTGCAGATTAGAACTACGCTAGATTGCAAAAAAAAAAAAAGAACGAAAAGCAGAAAAAGACACGGACGCAAATCCCCCCAGGGGGGGATGGGGAATGGGCTCGAAAGAGCCTATTTAGAATTATTTTTATTATCAACGGTTACAATATCAACAAACTGATATGATGCCTCTTGATTCTTATACAGAATGAAACCAAGAGCTTACAAAGTGCAAAAATTAAAGATTTCAGTCAAAAAGGGAGACCCTTGGGGGGATTCAGAAGGCCCAAAAGTCACTTTCGAACAACAGCTCCTCCTCTTTTCTGTTATACCTGCTAAAAACCAGCAAACTTATTAGACTGAAATATGCCCAAAAGCACTTTGTAAGTACCTTTGGGTCAGCTTACTTTTAACCCCAAAAAACCTAAGTTAAAACTAGTTAAAAAAGGTAAAAAGGAAACCAAGGAAAGCAAGCTTTCCTTGGGATCTTGGCTTGCCTTTTAGGCAGCCAATATGATGTGCACTGATTGTTAGATTTATCTTTTATAACAGAAAACAGAAATCTAATGCATGCAAGCTACAAATTCTCTTTAAAATTCCATGCAAAAAAGATGATTTCCCTAAAGCTAGATCTAGAATGCTTATGAAACCTTTTAAGAACAAGATCTAGATTATGGGCTTTTTGAAAAGATAGATCTATGTTAAATTTACTTTAAGATAATAGATATAAACAATACCAAAGCTGTGAACAAAGTAACCAGGTAAAAAAAAATTGATTTTGAAGGAGGAAAAGGAGAAGAGAAGTGCTTGTTGCTGAAGCAGATCTGCAATGGAAACTTGTTAGTGGAATACAGAGGGGCAATTTCTTCGCAAAACTGTTGGATGTACAGTGGAGTCAAACTAGATCCACAGCTCGTCCAATCCTTGCTACCTGAAAGCTAAACACACAATCCTGCACGAAACCTCATGAGATCTGGATATATATATGAAAAAGAGACAAGAATTACATGCAAATAAACTTATTAAACATGTATAATCTAGATCTTCTAACATATATGCTATGTGAGATATAAAAAAAACAAGTAACCTTACTTGCCCAACTATACTCCTATTGATTCAGCTGAATCGTTCAAGCCAGACAGGGTTCAGATGCAGAATTTGAGAGAAAAGCCGGCAACATCAATAGCCGTAAGACAATGCTTAATCCACACATATGAGAGCATTACACCATTTGGCCTCCAAAGCTTCTTTATTTCAACAATCAAAAGATTACAACAGTATTACAATAGCAAGCCCTTCAATCCAACTCTAACTAGCTTGGAAGAGGCAGCGTGAGCTTTATTTATAACAAAAAATGAGATCCAACCCAGGGGGGCGCAAATCCCAAGGAGATAGACCATTGTAGCTGAAGGAGAGTCCATCAATGCTTGATCTGTGTCTAGCTGAGCTAGATCTGAGTCTCACTGAGTGCAACTGTCAATCAGGGGGCTGATTTGACTGACACCTCAACCTGTTGACTGAAGCATCCATCAAAACTCATCCAGATGAGCCCAAACGTGTGGAGGAGAGAGGGAGGGCGAAATTCCCCATAAAGGATGCTAAAGTTCAACTCTGGATCTGTCCAGATCACCTCCTTCAGTCAAGGATTTGTCAGATCTAGTCAATCTGGTTCAGATCTAACTGATTTCAATCAAATCGGTTGAGAATCCACTGATCTAGGATTTTGGATTTGCTCCATTATTCATCAATTTATCAATTAAAATAATCAGTAATTGATTTTTTGGGGCTTTCTGACCCGAGTGATGGAAAATCACTCAAAACTAGGAAATAGCAGGTCCATGGGTTTACATGGCGCTCTTAGCTTGAAAATGAGCACCTACATGACTGAAACTGATTATTTGGCCCACTTTTATTACAAAATCAATTTTTCCAATTAAACTATTAAAAAATAGCCTAAGTTTTGGAAAATTTAAATTTTAATAAAAAACACGAAAAAAATTAAAAAAATAAAAAAGTTGAAAAACCTAGAGGGACTTAGACATGTTCATATGACTCGACCATGATGCCTAGCATGTTTATACATTGACACATGGACTCTAATAACCTCAATAGGCCTAAATGCCAAGCCGACCACCCCAACTTTGGAGGTATGGAGTGAAAAACTCAAAAATCATCAGTTGTTTATTCAACAACCAATAATAACCAAGGGAAAAAACAACCTGGGCTGATCGGATTGACAAATAAAGTCTAAGAGACCGAGTCTTTTACAGACACTATCATGCTAGAACATTTATTACAATTCCCCCATGGGGTATGAACATGTGATATAGTACAACAAAGCTTCCCAGAAGTAAGACTGAAGGTTTTCTGAAGTCCGAACAAGTTATCCTTGTCCGATTCACCAGGGTCACTTGATAAAAAACCACTAAGTACAACTTAGGTGGTAACTTGTAGTAGATGGTCGTATGCACTGGTGACCACTATACGTTTTGATTCTTAATCTAGTGTTTTGGAGTATTCCCACCAGCTCTTGAGATGAACTGGTAGTAGATGGTCTTGTACACTGGTGACCTCTAATTGTCCTAGTTCTTAACCTGTTTTGGAGGATTCCCACCAGCCCTAGTTCTCAACTTGGTGTAGGAGAATTCTCACCAACACTTGAGATGAATTGGTAGTAGATGGCCATGTGAAGCATGTCTTGGTTCTTGGTTAGAGACGAACTTGATTTGTAGTAGATGAGATGTTGATTATTGTACTCTCGACGGACGAAGACAGTGTTGACAACCTTCAATATGTATAGAGATGATCGAGAAACATGAGATGTATAGAAGAGACCCAAATGTTCATGATGTTGATGATGACCATATCTGAAGAATATCTTCCTTGTTGAGAGGGATTGTTGGAAATTGTGCAAGTTCAGAAGTTATTCTTATTTACTTGTATTGTATTTACTTATACCTCCTACGAGAGATTATACTGATGTAATTACTCATGTAAACCCTAGAAAGAATCAATGTAAACCCTGGGGAAAGAATACAAAAGAAAAGAAAAAAAATAATATTATTTTTTGTATTTCCCCAAGGTAGGTCGGCCCCAGTGATACTCACAAGTCGGCCCAGTAAAATTTCACTTGGAAAATCAGTATAAATTGGATGTGTCCCTCCTCATTCATTCACTCATTAACTCAAGTTTGCTCCAGCATAAGAAGGTCTGCTATTGCAACCAAAAGGAGCATTTTTTCTGGGGTTGTAACTTAGAGAGACTTCTTTCTCTCTTTCTTCTTCTCTCTGCTCTTAGAAGCTATCATCTCTATACAAAAGTTTGCTGGGTTTTTCCCGATTGGGTTTCCCAGGATAAATTCTTGTGTTCTTTGTTTCTGTGCTTTGTCTTTCTTCTAGAGATCCTATTGTTTATTTGCAATTAAGTTATATTGCTATAATATTGTAAAACTAACATCTTGTTAGAAACGGGTCATCTACATATGGTAGCAATATCATTGGTCTCCCATTTTCAACCTTGTAGTAAAGGTTCGAATTTGCTTTACTCTTGGTAAAGCCCAAGCTTGTCAGAAAACTATCAATCATATTGTACCGCATCTTGGGTGCCTGCTTCAGTCTGTACAAGGCCTTTCTTTCAACTTTGTACCATGTGTTTTCCTGTCATGTGTCTCAAATCCCGGTGGCTGCTCCACTACATCTTTTAGGAACGCTATTTGGTGTACTTTCCACTTCATCACTGCAACTATCACAACTATAGCTCTAATCGAAGTGTATCTCTTCATAGTTGATTCCTTCTTTCTGGGAGAAGCCATGAGCCACAAATCTTGCCTTGGACCTCTGTAGTATGCTGGATTTCTTAAATCTTCTTGAATGTCATAGCTGAACAGTCGTCACTTGTTCTTTGGAACAAGTCTCATCATTCTTCTTTTGTGAGTCACAACTCACGATCTTTGCTACAAGTCACATTCAATCGTTTGATTAGCAACATTTCATAATCATCAAATCATATTGACATTAAAATGGAAATGCATAAATCACACAGTTATGCAACCATTTTAGCCAATGCTCTAACACAACACTCGTCCATATCCCGTATACATATAGTAACTTACTATATGCCTTCCATCTCTACCATAACATAAAATTAAGAGCATGCACTGCTCTCAATCATACCAGCAAAGGTTTCATTCTAGATAAGCAATAATGCCTTATCGAATGTTGTGCAACACCATATGCTACTTACCCATCACATGCATATTAGTAAGTATGCATTCACTCTAACATGCATAATACACTTCCTAATTCTAGGAAGATAAATATGTACATAACTGAACAACATCATTTAAAAAATTAGATATACAAGAAATGACAATTCAAATACTTATCTTTGTTTGTTTGGTTTGGTTGGGTCCTTGATCTTTGGTTCCTTGTAGGAATTACTTGAGTATCTGACAGCTTGCTCTATTCAATCATCTGATTCTAAGGACTTGTGTCCATCTTGCTAATGATCGACAATGTTGAGCAAGTTTTCTACACCATAGTTCACTCGGTATTGTGTACTAGTGCTGAATCTGAGTGTCCCTTCTTCTTCAACACCAATCACAGCTGCATCATTAATGTTCTTTCCTTTTGGACATGTGAGAACTTCTCCATCAACAAGGGAAACGCTGAATCCCTTCTTATCCAATACTGAAATAGATAGGAGGTTATAATCAGGTATATATAGCACTTCCTTCATCTTCATGGGCTTTTCGGAATCCAACTTTGTAGGAGGCTTCTCCTACCCCTTTAATAGGATATTGATAATTATCTTCATGCTTCACCTTATCTAATAACACATCTACCTTAACTGCTGACTTGGATCTTGAAGACGTGACTTGTCAAGCCATGTTGAGGAGGAATCATGCTGGAGATATGTGCCATAAGACTTGTGTGCATGATTTAATTTTCAAGCATTGATAATTGATTATGGACTGCAGTACAGGAATGCTGAGTATGAAAACACAAGAATGTTACTTGGTCATAAAAACTTGTTAATAAACCTTCATCTATAAAACCATGATAAAAAAACCTTTAACCATTAAAAATACAAGAGAATCATAATAATTGACCAGAACGTAGATTAGATGTATTTAACGGTAAGTGACGGAATATTGGTATTGGAATGTATGAAAAGTGAAGAAATATGACATATGAATGGAGACTTTTAATAGCGAAAAATATGACATATTTGGATCCCAACACCTAGATCTAGTGCTTTCAGATGTGTGTGGACTTATGTTAGTAGGATCACTCACGACTCACAGGAAGCATCTTCTATGTTTCCTTCATTGATGACTTCTCTTGCAAAACATGGATCCAGTTCTTGAAGACAAAGGATGAAGTCTTTCGTAGGTTTCAGGAGTTAAAGGATCTTGTGGAGAACTAGACAACGAATAAGATCAAGGTTATGATATCAGAGAATGAGGGTGAGTATACCTCCAATGATTTTGAGAATTTTTGCACGGTTGCAAGAATCAAGAGGGAGTAGTAGTACACTGTTCCTTAAAACCCACATTAGAACAAGGTTATAGAGTGGAAGTACCGATCTATCATATGGGCTGCTAAGGCCATGATACATGACGAATATTTGTCAATGTTTCTATGGGCATTAGTATGCAATTCAAAAATTTACATACATAACAAGTGTCCTCATAGGGTTTTGAGGGACACGACACTAGAGGAGGCATTCACTGGTGTGAAGTCGAAGGTGAGTCATTGCCGCATCTTTGGCTGCCCAATTTACATCCATATACAAGTGGAGAAGAGGACAAAGTTGGAGGCCTCTAGTAGGAAAGGTTTATTTGTTCGCTATAGTGAGAATCCAAAAGATTACATGATCTATGTTCCAAGAGAGAGGAAGATTGTAAAAAGGGATGTAAAGTTCGAGGAAGACTTTGCTTCCAGGAAGTCTCATTATAGAGGATGAGGTGCATAAAGCTCTAAATGTTGAGCTAGGGTCATCGACGACTTCCAGTTTGGGGAAGCATACTTTAGATGCAGAGGAGCCACCAACTCCTACCAGTTCTATTAGGACACCTCGATGGTTCACTCAGACATTGAGGTATGCTTAGGAGCAAGTTGAGGCTTTTAGGAGCACATTTAGGGAGAAAAAACATGGGAAGAAGCACAGTGAAAAAAATTGTCGATGTTTCGAAAAATCGCGAGATTTTCGGGCCATCGATTTTTACTGGCGAAAAAGCGCGATTTTATGCAAAAATCGGACTGCATGAAACATTGTATAAAATGGTCGTTTTTTTTTCTAAAATTTGGTGTCACGACTGTAAAAATCATTGAGCTCCTTGGTTGCGTTGTTAAAGGCGGTTTTGGGGGTTTATTTCACTCGTTTCAACTTGTATAACGAAGTGAGAAGGGCATGATTTCACTTAAGTATTGTTTTCCACGTTTTTCTCACAAATTTTAAGCTTAGATCTGAACTTTNGTTTTATTTCACTCGTTTCAACTTGTATAACGAAGTGAGAAGGGCATGATTTCACTTAAGTATTGTTTTCCACGTTTTTCTCACAAATTTTAAGCTTAGATCTGAACTTTGGGAGAGTGCACATTGTAAGCAAGGAGGGCATAGTCACCCTTCAATCAAATCGTGGTCTCTATTTGGGCAAAGGGGTCCAGTTAAATTTGATTTGTGGAGAAGTATGATGACTCTAGAGGAGGTCGCATCCTTTGACCACTGAGTTGTGAGGCCACAACCCCCACAAATAGTCATTTGCAGTTGCACATTGGATGTGTTCAACCACAACAGAGGGTGTTTTCTCTACAGGGGTTAAGTCTGCTATGGAATTTTCGATTAGTGACTTTTCTTAGCGTATGAGGTCACCCCATCTGCTTGTTTGAAGGGTTGTGGTGACGTTTGAAGGACCCTTGCTCAAGTGGTGACATTTGAATATTGGTACTCGAATGTATGAAAAGTGAAGAAATATGACTTATGAATGGAGACTTTTAATAGCGGAAAATATGACATATTTGGAGCCCAACACCTAGATCTACTGCTTTCAGATGTCTGTGGAATGATGTCAGTGGGATTAGTCATAGGAAGCATCTTCTATGTTTCCTTCATTGATGACTTCTCTCACAAAACATGGATCTAGTTCTTGAAGACAAAGGATGAAGTTTTTCGTAGGTTTCCTGAGTTAAAGGCTCTTGTGGAGAACTAGACTACGAATAAGATCAAGGTTATGATATCAGACAATGAGGGTGAGTATACCTCCAATGATTTTGAGGATTTTTGCACGGTTGCAGGTATCAAGAGGGAGTAGTACACTGTTCCTTACAACCCACAACAGAACGAGGTTATAGAGTGGAAGAATCGATTATACGGGTTGCTAAGGGCATGATACATGACGAAGATTTGTCTATGTTTCAATGGGCATTAGTATGCAATGCAACAATTTACATACATAACAAGTGTCCTCATAGGGTTTTGGGGGACACAACACCAAAGGAGGCATTCACTGGTGTGAAGTCGAAGGTGAATCAGTTTCGCATCTTTGGCTGCCCAATTTACATCCATATACCAGTGGAGAAGCGGACAAAGGTGGAGGCCTCTAGTAGGAGAGGTTTATTTGTTGGCTATAGTGAGAATCCAAAGGATTACACGATCTATGTTCGAAGAGAGAGAAACATGATTATAAGAAGGGTTTTAAAGTTCGAGGAAGACTTTGCTTCCAGGAAGTCTCATGATAGGGGATGAGGTGCAGAAAGCTCTAAAGGTTGAGCCAGGGTTAGCGACGACTTCCAGTTTGGGGAAGCAACCTTCAGATGCCAAGGAGGAGCAACCAACTCCTACCAGTTCTGTTAGGACACCTCGATGGTTCACTCGGAAATTGAGGGATGCTTAGGGGAAGTTGAGGCTCATGGGAGCACATTAAGGGAGAGCAAACTTGCGAAGAAGCACAGTGAAAAAAAATCGGTGTTGTCCCGAAAAATTGTAAGATTTTCGGGCCACCGATTTTTATTGGCGAAAAAAGCGCAATTTTATGCAAATATCGGACTGCGTGAAACATTTTATAAAATGGTTGATTTTCTCCTCAAATCTGGTGTCATGACTGTCAAATTCGTCAAGCTCCTTGGTTGCGTTGTTATAGGCAGTTTTGGGGGTTTATTTCACTCGTTTCAACTTGTAGAACGAAGTGAAAAGGGCACAATTTCACTTTAGTATTGTTTTCCACGTTTTTCTCATAGATTTTAAGCTCAAATTTGAAGTTTGGGAGAGTGCGCATTTTAAGCAAGGAGGGCACAATCACCCTTCAATCAAAACATGGTCTTCGTTTGCGCAAAGGGGGCCAGTTATATCCGTTTTGTGGAGAAGTATGGTGACTCTAGAGGTGGTCGCAACCTTTGACCACTGAGTTGTGAGGTCATAACTATTGGACATAATGGTCACACTAAGAGGGGGGGCGAATCATTTAAACTTTTTCACCTTCATTTAATCAATCAGAGTTTATTATGTTATCAATTACATCATCATATTCATCAAGCATTATGTTATCAATTACATCATCATATTCATCAACCATGAGCACAATAATCACATCAAAGAGAGACACAAGAATATATGTAATGTGAACTTTATTTATGGTAATGGAAGACTTCAATCTTCACGATTACAATCAACACCAACTAATGAAAATGGCACCAACTCTTGTAACATGACCCAACCTAGTTTTCTTAGCCCCAACTAGAAAGGGTTGAGGAGTCCAATCCTCAAGTGCAAGATTTTACTTGTAAGCTTGATGTTGATCTTTGATTGTCATCAATCTGTTGCGTAATCATCTTTGCTCATCAACCTCAGCTCATGCTTTTGCTCACTCAACTTGTCAATCTGCTCATCAACATTGCTGGTCAATCTTTGCTCAATACTGTAGGTCAATCTTTCCTCAATCACTCTTTGCTTGTCATATCATCATCATGTCTTCTTCTGAAGGTATCATGTCATACTGCTGTAGATGTCATTGAGGTCTGCATATGTTACTAAGGTTTGTATATGTCATTAAGGTCTGCATTTGTCATCAAGGTCTTTATATGTCATCAAGGTCTGCACATCATAAACCTCTGCTTGTTAACCTGTCACTCAGTTGCAGCCATCAACTTGTCTTTGCTCAACTCATTCAATGTTGAAAAGTTACCTAGGAAGTGTTTGTCCACCTAGCATTGCCTTGGGGTGGACAAGGACACTTTAAATAGTGACCCCTTGTCAATTGTAATTAATGAAGTGAGATGTACTTTATGTTTTTAAAGCGACATCATTAAAATAAAAAATTTCTGAATTGTTAAATTTTGAAAAAGAATTCCATGTGTTTCAGTTTAGTCAGATTTTATTAAAAATTTGTGCATACAAGAGTTTGGGCATTAAACTATGCAGAGAAGCTAACAAGCTTGAAACCGGGTTGGGATTCTCAAAAAATTTCATGGTATCAAAGCACAGTTAAAATTTTAGAATTTGAACATTTAGAAGAATAGGTGTTTGTGGAAAAATATTCTTGAACAGGTTGCTTGAGATTTACAGGTTGTAGCCATGGTGTTTGGGCTTAGAGTTGAAGACAGACTGGATGGGGTTACAAATTTTAGCCCATGGAAGGCTATAATCAGTTTGATACTTGAAGAAAATGAACTATGGGACATTGTTCACAGTACAACTGCAAATCTTGTAGTAGAACCTGTCGATGCAGTTGATAAGGTTGCTTTCATGAAGAGAGATGTGAAGGCAAGAACAATTATACTTGATGCCTTGAAGGATCATATAATCCCTCACATATTAGCAAAAGCACATGCTTTTCATATGTGGACTTCTTTGACAAATATTTACTAGAGTTCAAATGAAAACAAGAAGATGGTGTTAAGGGAGAAGTTGAAGAATGTGCACATGAGCAAAGGGGAAGGCATGGCTTCCTATCTTACCAAGGTTACACAAGTAAGAGATGAACTTGCAGCTGCAAGAAAGGTTATAGAGAATGCCGAGATGGTGCGTACAACCTTAAATGGTGTGACTCAGCAGTGGAGTTTGTATGTGCAGACTATCATTGGTAGGGAGAACATGCCCACATGTGATCGATTGTGGGATGATCTCACACAAGAGGAGACACTAAGGGATACTTACAGGGAAGTTCGTCACATCACAGAGATGATGAGGAGAATGTGGCGTTGGCAGCGAAAGATAAGAAGAAGAAGAAGTTCAAGAATGGTTCCATGGATAGAGCCAAACAACATGATGGGGAGAAGGACATGAGCAAAGTGAAATGCTTGGCTTGGCAGAAGTTTGGACACTATGCTTGAAAATGTCCAAACAAGAAGAAGAAGAAACAACAAACAACAGCTTCAACAGAGATTGATGAGTTTGCTGCTAGATTCAAGAGACACTTTTCTCTGTTTGCTGGTGTTAGTGTAGAGAGAGCATCATCTATCACCAGCAGGGACATTTAGGGTCACATGGAGCATTCAATGATTGTTAGGCATTCTTTGAGTGCTACCACTACTTCCTCCACTTGGTACATTGATAGTGGAGCTTCGAGTCACATGACAGGTGATCGAGACATGTTTGCCGAGATGTTAGAGACAGATTTGTAGCTGGAGGTTGTGTTGGGAGATGATACAGTGGTGAGAGCAGATGGGCATGGGACTGTCCGTTTTGATAGGGAGTCTATGTAACCTATGTTTTTGAGGGATGTATTGTATGTCCCTGGGCTGAAGAAGAATCTTGTTTCAGTTTCCATGATTGAAGACATAGGCTTTGGAGTATATGTCCTTGATGTGAAAGTTCACATCTTTCCCAAAGCAATAGGTCTATTTGATTCACGTGCGATTGGAGTCAGATGCAAGAAACTGTACAAGCTTCTCTTCCAACCACATCATGCACTGTCACACACTCAGAGCAATAGTGAGTTGTGTGAGTTATGGCATAGGTGGATGGTCCACCTTCATCATTTAGCTTTGAGGATGCTGAGAGACTTGACTACATGTATGTGAGAGTTCAACACAGAGTCGAGTGGTGTTTGCAAGGGGTGTGCTTTTCTAATGTTCCGTTTTTATAAAAAGGGATTAACTGAGGACTAATAGCACTAGGAGCAGAAAGGTACATCAATTCAATATTATTAAGTCATCAGTGTAGTAAGAAGGCCATAAGAGTTCATATCATAAATCATGCGGAGCATGCATGCCTTATTTTAGTGTTAAAGTCAACATGAAATTAGAATTGCATGCATGCAAAAGTGAAGTGTAAACCCCAAAAGGGACATGCAAACCCTAAAAGTACATGCTATTCTATTTAAGAAGGGTTATTGGACCAAAGATAATATTTTTGATTATTATATGATTTTGGAGCTCTTGAGTAGCAGCACAGCGTGCGGCCACAACAGTTGGGGTTGAAGACGACGTCTTTGGCTAACGGGGTTTCGGCAGTGAGATATCTGCCCTAGTCTCATCGAGGGTAAATCATCTAGGTTCACCATCCGCTCTTCAATTTATTCATTCCTTTACGGTTATCTAATATCCATCAGAGATTGTTTGCAGGGGCATGAGTGCAGTCGTAAGGGGGTTTTTACCTACAAAACCCCAAATCATTCGCTGGGTCCTCAGATCTCAGTTTACCTTCAGAACCCAGGCACCATTCTCATCATCGGTATCATACTCCAGTACTCGGTGATTATCGGATCCGGTCTTGCTCATCCGGAGCAGTTATCAGTAGTTTCGGGATCAGGGGGGCATTAGCAGCAAAACATCTAGATCAATTCGCTAGCCTGCCTAGAGACCTCAGAACTTCCGCATGTGTCAGGCATCCTCTCCAGCACTGGAAGACTACCACTCCTGCAAATTCTCAGCTTCAATGGGTACCTCCTTCACTGAAAACGTCACCCTTAGCTGATCTTGGGTACGTGCTGCTGGGGTATCACCGGAGGTAGAAAGTACCAGTTCATCTCCAGATCGGCTCTTGATGCATGCATATTCTCTCAGCAGCATTTTAGCCAGCTTATCAATGGTAAGTGTTATATTCTATCCTACAAACCCAAACCCTAATTTCAGCTATAAAATAAGGAAATTTTGTATGGCAGTTTGCATGCCCGGCTATTTCAGTAACTTTGCATAGAATTAGAAAATATCATTATTTGGGATATTATAGCTTTGGGAAAGTACACCAAGACTGCTTTTCCGAGTTGTGATACCAGATCAGAGGGAGTGCTTCAGTTAATACATTCAGATTTGTGTGGTCCCATGTCATCTACATCTTTGACAGGTTATGAGTATTATGTCACATTCATCAATGACTTTTCCAGGAAGACCTGGATCTATTTCCTTAGAAGCAAGAGATCAGAGGAAGTCTTGCTTCGGTTCCAAGAGTTCAAAGCTCTCGTGGAGAACCAGACAGGAAAGAAGATCAAGGTACTTCGGTCAGACAACGGGGGTGAGTATACTTCCCATTCATTCGATGAGTTCTGTAGATCGGAGGGGATTAAGAGGCAGTTGACAGTTCCTTACACTCCACAACAGAATGGAGTGGCTGAAAGGAAGAACCGTTCGATAGTGGGTGCAACTAGAGCCATGCTGCATGATCAGAGTCTTCCTTTCTTTCTATAGGCAGAGGCCTGTAGTACTGCTGTTTATGTAATGAACATGAGTCCGCACCGTGCCTTGGGGTGCAAAACTCCTGAGGAGATGTTCACCGGGAAAGTGTAGGTCATTTTCGTATATTTGGCTGCCTTACATACTCACATGTCCCTTCTAAGAAGAGGACACGGTTGGAGGCTACAAGAGAGGGGTATCTTTGTTGGATATGACGAGACTTCGAAGGATTTTTGCATATACCTTCCTACACAGAGGAAAGTTGTGGTGAGGAGGAAGGTGAGATTTGAGGAGGAGTGAGCCTTCAAGAGATCTCTAGATTCTAAGATAGAGGAGTAGCAAAGTACTCCACAGGTGATAGTATAGAGGTTAGCAAGTTAGAGCATAGGGTCACCGGTTTCAGGAGTGACTGGGTCACAGGTTACAGGTTCATCATTTTCAGGGGCTCAGTCTACAGGGACTTTTGGTACAGGGACAAGTTCACAGATCACAGGTTCGCAGGTTACACCTTCAGGTGATTTAGATACACTTGGTACAGGTTGAGGTTCACCAGGGACATGATCTCAGACTGTTGGTACTTCTTTAGGGAGACATTTGTCTGATGAGGATGTAGAGGAGAGTCTGCGACAAGATGCTTCTTCCAAGAAGAGAAAGCCAAGTTGGCTTAAGGAGCTTGTTAAGGAAGCAGAGGAATCTGTCGGACCACCCAGGAGGGAGGTTAGACAGAGCAAGGCACCTGAGAGATTTTCAAGCTATATGGCACAGGTGACTAGCTTGCTTGATACCGTATCGACCACTTATGAGGAGGATTCCGTACACCAGGTTTGGAGAGATGCCATGATGGAAGAGTACAATTCCATCATGAAGAATGGGGTGTGAGAAGTGGTTCTGAGACCAGAGGGAAAATCGGTTGTTAGTTCCAAGAGGATTTACAAGATCAAGCATGCTGCGGATGGCAGCATCGAGAAGTACAAAGCTCGTTTTGTTGTGCGTGGGTTCTCACAGATAGAGGGAGTTGACTATGATGAGATATTTGCGCTAGTGGCCAGATTTTTTTCGATTAGAGCAGTGATCTTCGTCGTGGCAGAGATGGGTTGGAAGATCCATCAGATGGATGTGAAGACGGCTTTTTTCGACGGTCTTCTACAGGAGGAGGTGTATCTGGAGTAGCCACAGGGCTTTGAGGTGTATGAGAGAGATTCTCATGTGTGTGGGCTGAAAAA
This sequence comes from Pseudotsuga menziesii, assembly GCA_001517045.1. NCBI lineage: Eukaryota > Viridiplantae > Streptophyta > Pinopsida > Pinales > Pinaceae > Pseudotsuga > Pseudotsuga menziesii. Next base: position 117,004 of record LPNX010190760.1, read on the forward strand.
GGCCTTGTATGGTCTGAAGCAAGCCCCTCGAGCTTGGTATTCCAAGATCGATTCCTACTTGCTTTCGATTGGGTTTCCGAAGAGTGAGGCAGATCCCAACCTATGCTACATTGTGGTTGGTGGTGTTTCGCTCATTCATCTGCTATATGTTGATGACTTGCTCATTACTGGAGGAGAGCACCTGATTGATGCTTGCAAGAAGGATCTTGCTTTAGAGTTCGAGATGACTGACCTTGGGTTGATGCACTATTATTTGGGGATGGAGATTCGACAGGAGGATGGACATGTTTTCCTGGGGCAAGGAAATATGCTGCAGATGTTATGAAGAGATTTCAGATGGAGGATTGCAAACCCATTCCTACACCGATGATCACCAACTGGATGAAGCTTCATGCATTTGAGGGAGAGTTGGCGGATCCTACTTTATATCGTTAGCCTATTGGTTCGTTGATGTATCTGGTCAACACCAGATCAGATCTGAGTTTTGCGGTAAACACTCTTAGTCAGTTCATGGTGGAGCCTAGGAGAGTGCATTGGATTGCCGCAAAACACATCTTGAGATATCTCACTGGTACAGTTGATTATGGCTTGGACTACAGGATATCTGATGGAGTGGGATTGGTTGGCTTTACAGATTCAGATTGGGCAGGTAGTGCTTCGAACCAAAAGAGCACTTCTGGTTGTTGCTTCAGCTTGGGCTTGACAGTTGTGTCGTGGTTCAACTGGAAGCAAAAGTCCATAGCATTGAGTTCTGCTGAGGCCGAGTATATGGTAGCCAGTCAGGTTAGTTGTAAGGCTTTGTGGCTTCGTAAGTTGATGGTAGACTTGTTTGGTCAGGAGCTGAGTCCTATGATTATACATTGTGATAATCAGAGTTGCATCAAGCTCTTTGAGAATCCAGTATTTCATGACAGGTCGAAGCATATTGAGATCAGATATCACTTTATCGGAGATTATGTTCAGAGGGGGTGTACAGTTGCAGTATGCTTCTACAGATGAACATGTAGCTGACATTCTCACGAAGGCTTTGGGTAGAGGGAAGCATGTCTATTTCATAGATAAGTTGGGAGTGGTGAAAAACAATTCCCTTGGTAAGAGGGAGTGTTGAAAAGTTACCTAGGAAGTGTTTGTCCACCTAGCATTGCCTTGGGGTGGACAAAGGCACTTTAAATAGTGACCCCTAGTCAATTGTAATTAATGAAGTGAGATGTACTTTATGTTTTTAAAGTGACTTCATAAAAAAGAAGTAAATGTCATGGTTTATCCTAAGTTCATATTTAATTAAAGTTGAATAAGTGATTAATTAAAAGGGGTTGCTCTCACTTTATTAAATGACATGAGGTGCATTAAATGTCATTTATTAATTAATTAATTGAGCATTTAATGAGAACCCTTCATCTAATCTAATCTTGACCATTAGATTGAAGAGGAAGTTGCCATGAACAAAAAGGGACTAGGGCAAAGCAAACTCATCTCATTATTTCACTTTCAAAGAGAAATTTTGGAGAGAGGAAGAAGAAGAGCAGAGAGGGTTTTGGAGAGATTTCTTAACCAGCGGGAGAGAGAAATTGAGAGAAGACAAATTTGGGCACAGAAATCCAGGAGGATTTTGGGCACAAATTTTGAGAAGAAAATTTGGGCACATATTTCGAGAAGAAAATCCGTACAACACACAGAAATTGAGGAGATTTTGTACTGCACATATTTCAAGGAATCCGTACAGCAGTACGGACAGGCACATAAATCAAGGTACGACTGCACAGTTTTCGAGGAATCTGTATAGCAGTACGGAGTGCACATGATTCGAGGAGAACCGTATAGTACGAACTGTGCACGTTTTTCGAGGCAAGGTACATATTTGATTTTGTCTGTACATGTAGAATTCTGGCACGAATTCCAAGGCTGAAGCTTGGCACGAGTTTCGAGAGAAAATCAGCAGTAAAGGTTCAGATTTCGAGAAGGAAAATTGATAAGTATTGTTGATTGAATTTCTGTATTTTACCTAAAGAAATAATAATTCTCTCTCTCAGACACAGGTTTTCCCTTGGGGGTTTTATCCTGGACCATTGATAAAACATATCAGTGTTATTTTCATGTGTGTTTGGCTGTTTTAAATTTTTGAGTTTGAAATTTTTAACTGAAAAAAAATTTCTGAATTGTTAAATTTCGAAAAAGAATTCCATGTGTTTCAGTTTAGTCAAATTTTATTAAAAATTTGTGCATACAAGGGTTTGGGCATTAACCCATGCAGAGAAGCTAACAAGCTTGAAACCGGGTTGGGATTCTCAAAAACTTTCATTCAACAAGTACCTAGTTCAGTTCTGCCTATACAGGACTTCAACTTCATGCCGAATTACAACAACAGTCTACTCACATACATCATGCTCACATCAATGTTGCACAAGCAAAGGTCTGATCAAGTGCACTGCTTGTTTATACATCAAATCATTGAGCAGTACAAAACCAACTTCTTCATTGTATAGATGACCCTGCTCTTTGGGACTTCTCCTCACTAATGTTTCTCTGTCACTCCTGCTAATTAAACAATTGTGTTCTTTGACGTTGAGTTGTCTTAGCTGACTTAAAATGGTGACTCCAAACACTATACAAATACTTCGAGACTTTATACTACCAGACTTAACTCATTGCAAACTCAATATTAGTCAACTCTTGAGTTACATACCTTGGATGCACTTGAAGTATGCTGATGTAATGTCCCCTTCCAGCTAAAGCACCCTGAGAACACCCGTTAACCTATCTGATTCCCATAGGTTCGAGCGGGTACTGATAGTTAGGGAATCAATTGAAGACTGATGTCATCTATAGAAAATCTAGGGCATCAATATTATATCACCATTGGGTCGAAGAGGGCCATTGGAGCCAAAGGCCATCGGCATGCATGACATCTAAGCATTATTTAATGATGCATGCACCTGATTAAGTCTCCATGCGCATGCATGCAAGTCAACTGCAAATTAGAAGTTAAAGTGACCTAATTAGGTCAAAAAATAGGGTTTTCACAGTTGAAAGTTATAAAAAGAAGATAAAGTGAATGGAGACTTTACTTTTGTAATGTCCCAAATTTGGCATTGGGTCACAATGGCCAAATCACATTTTCCATATTCATGAAAGTTGTCAAATGGATGCTAAAAGTCAAATAATTGCCAAGGAGGAAAATCACTAGTCCTAGGTTGGGGGTGGAAGCTTTGAGATTTGGAATAAGGGGGATAATAAATGATGTTTAGACACTATAAGAGGATAAATATTTAATAATTGATCTTATTAAATAAATACAAGAGAAAATGGAAGTGGCAATAGAGCATGAAGACACATGGAGACTATGGGGCCCACACTAGCTAGAATTCCTATGTTAAATGGTATCTTTCTCTTGCAAATTCGAATATATGGGAAGCCTAATGTTTTTGGATGGATTATAAGGCTAATATACTTGTCCATATACTTCATAGGTTGAAATTGGGATGAATTGTAACTTACATGGGAGAGGAAGAGCCAAATGGGAGTTTCATGGACACTTGGCTAGATTCTCCTTACATTTATGACAACTATGACACCAATGATGGAGATTCTATGACAATTATGACCCAAGTCAGATTTGAAGGCTGACATACTGACATACTGACATTTCAGGCCTAAATAGAGCATCTTGGAGGTCAAAATTGGGAGTTGGAGAAGGCCAAGAGGCTCCTACTCAAGTTTGGGAGAAGAGGGAAGGTGAAGAGAGAGGCCACATGGCATAGCATGAGCAGCCACACCAATTCGACTTGGCTTTGGTTTATGGATGGATTTGGAACCTTAGAATACCAATAATGTTTATAAAATACAGGGATCATCCATGAGAGGAAGCTTTTGCTCATTTGTGAATTGTGAGAGCTAGTGGATGACTAGTTTTCTTGCTTAAGCCAATTTCGAGGGTGAAAGATTCCCATCCTAGTTGGTGTTTGGAAAGACCACTCAGGTCTTTCATGGAACTTTAATGGAGTCTTATTTGTAGGTGTAAGCTACAGGAAAGAATGTGGATTCTTCTATTGCAGCACTCTCTCTCAACTATTTCCAGTTTTCACACCATATTCATGCCAATGGAGGGATTGCACTTTGGGTGAGCTATTGATCTCTTTGGGGAAGATTCTAATGCTCATTATCTTATGTTCTGATTTATATGCTCTGTATTTCATGTTTAGAAGACTCTCAGGTCGAAATACCCAAAAGAATTCATGTAAAAATGTTGAACAATGAAGAAATAGTGTTGTTCCCCCACTATCTTGTTGTGAACCATTGTAATGCTGATGATTTCGAATTGGGAGAGCCTTTAATTGTCCATTTATGATTGGAATCAGTTCAATATTCTCTGTTCTTCATTCTCAGAATGTTTCAAGTCGAAATTCCCAAGAGTTGTATGTCAAAATGACTTTTAATGAGCAAACAATGACCATTTCCACTCCATTTTGATATATGCCATGGTAATGCTTATTATTTCGAATGGAGGAATTTATCTCTGATAAATGTATGATGGATGGATTGTAATTAATGTGTATTTCAAGTCTCATGTTCAGTACTTAAGCATTGGAAGCCATTTTACTCATTTTTATTGCATTGGGAGAAGATTTGGTGCATTTTCCCCAAGCGTTGAAATTGTGACTTGGGGGTTGTTTTGGAAAGAGTCATAACAAACTGTATAAACTAAACCATGATGCATATAAGACTTTGAAAAGGTCCCTTACACATACCTTGCCTCTGTTCAGAAATTCAAGTGACTTTGGGATCATTTGTGAAGCCATTTCCGGCAATTACCTAGGGGGAATTGGAGCCCCAATTTACTAGTAAAGACTCCTACTTTTAACAGAACATTAAACAAGTTTGCAGAAGTAATTGGGAGGTCACAAAACATACATGAGCATGATATTTAATTTATATTATTAGTCATGTACCTTCAGAGAAAATTTGGAAGCATTTGGGTCAATTTGGAGGTCTAGACATCAAAACTAGTTGAGCCAAAATTGTGAAAAAAATGGAAAATTGGGCATTTTAATAAAATTCCCAAAAGGGCACATTACAACTTTTGGATTATTATTGATTTTGGAGGTCTTGAGAAGCAGCATAGTGTGCGGCCACAACAGTTGGGGTTGGAGACGACATCTTCAGCTAACGGGATTTCGACAGTGAGATATCTGCCCTAGTCTTCTTCAGGATAAACCATCCAGGTTTGTCACCGTGTCTATTGCATTCATTATTATCCAGTGTTCCAGTATATGTCCGAAGGTTATTTGTAGGTTCATCGAAACAGCTGGGGGCATTTAGCTAGGAAACCCTAGTTATTCACCAGGACTCTGGATCACCATATTTCTGCCGCATGTGGCCTGCATCCTCACTGATAGGATCACTCTACGGCATTGAGTAATTATCAGCCATTAGATTTTCCATCTGGGGCAGTTAGCACCAGATTGGGAGATCGATTCGCTAGGGCATTTGTGAGGTCAAAACCCTTGCATGCTCCGACCATCCTCTCCGGCACGGTCACACCTACCTTCCGACCTATTTCTAGCTGAAACTGACCATCCCTTCAGCAAAAACGTCACACTTATTTGATTCAGCCTATCGGGGTATAGCAGCAGGAAACAATGTCATTTCTTCATCAGCTCAGCTCATCTTGCATGCGTATTCTCTCTGGAGCATATTCAGCCGACTTATCAATGGTAAGTGTTCATTCTATCCTGCAAAGCCCTAACGCTAAATTCAGCTATAAAATAGGGAATTTTTGCATGGCAGTTTGCATGCCCGGTTATTTCAGTAACTTTGCATAGAAATAGAAAATATCAGTGTTTGGAATATTACAGCTGAGTCCGAGTTTCCTCCTCTTGCTAGAGCATATACCTTCATCTTTCACTTACCTCAGTTCAAGCCTGAATTTTCTCTTATTATCTTCAGCTAGAGCAAATATGCCACATATGCATTTGCTTTACTTGCTAGGGAAAATCTCGGTCTTTTGTGCCCTTCTGATCTGCATAAGATAACTGGCTCAGTGGATAATTTTTTTGTTCATAGATCATCGAATAGTTGATCAACCTTGCTTCTTTGCTGCTCCAATAGTCTCTAATTCTCCATATCAAAATGCATGCCCAAACTTCACTTCTTTTGCTGTAGTATGTCATCAATCTGATCATAAACTTGTCATGTCTGCTGCTATCATTAACTGTTGTTCATTGCCTCAGTCAGAAACGAAGATACTTCAAAAATTCGTGTCTGTTGCTCCTTTACTTTGCTGTTGCTGCCTCAGTCTTGAAAAATCAGACTTAGAACTACCAAATTTCTGCTGCCTCATTACATTTTCTTCACTCGGAATCAGAGAAAATAAGATACAAAAATTTTACTCCCATTAAGCGGCAATTATCATTTTCAAATTTCTTCTCTTTATCATCTTGCTGCAGCTGCCTAGTACACACCCTAAAATCCCAGACCAAAAAAAATATCAGTTCAGCTGCTGCTCCTTCAGCGAGTTCACCTCAGTCCACAAATTCTCCTCTTGTCTGATGCAGCCCGCAGACCTCAGAAAGATCCAAAAATTTCAGAGCAGATCCACTTGTAGTTTTGTTTTGAATGTGAACGTTGACTGGGTATTTATACACATTTTCCTTGATATTTTTACTGAGCCGACATGTATGTATTTTATAAGAATTTTATTTAATTTTTATTTTTAAAGCACCCTTTTGATTGAGCCGACTTTGTCATAAAATTAATTCTCAAATAATAAATTTTTTTTTGACTGGGCTGACTTTACCCTTAGTTCAATATTGATTTACATCTCCTTTTAGTGGGGGTTTCTTCTTGTTCAACAAGGAAAGTACCCCATCGAAATGACTAAGGGATTCACCATCATCAAGGACCTCTTCAATGTTTCAAGGGTTGCTTCAATTGTGGGCTTCTATGTGGGTTGCATCACCAACAAGTGCATCAAGCCACAATAAGTATGGGTTCCACGACACAAGCTTCCAAACGTAAGAGAACCATCATGCCAAGGGTATCATCAAACCAAGGGTATCATCAAGGACCCCATCACGATGACATGTATGACCAAGGACCCCATCATCAAGCCCATCCTCGATCATCATCCACAAGCCATCGAGTGTGTCCAAGTGGGTGCCAAGTCTTTCTCATGCCCTAGGGCCATCTCCAAGAGTTCCAGGCCTCCATTAAGCCATCAATAACCATGCAAACCGCAAATGACCCTAGAATAGGTCGTTTGGCCCATTTGGTGTTCCAAAGGCTTCTTTAACATGCCAAGGTGCTTCATGGGCTTCTTCAACCACCTCAACCATACAAGAGGACCTCCAAGGGTCAAGATCCATCATGCTACCTCTTGTGGGGTTGCCAAGCCTTCTCCTAGGGTACCACGACCCTATCAAAGTATGAATGACCACAAAATGGGTCATTAATGCTTCTTCAACCCATCAAGGGCTTCCTCAAGGGCTTCAACACAATCTTCAGGGTCTTCAACATCATTAGCAGGGGCTTCAGCATCGTCAACAAGGTGGTGGCTCCAAGATCTAACTTTGTGGGTACAAGGACCTTGTCAGGCTCCACAAGGTGCTTCAAAGCACAACCCATCTTTGCAGGGGCTCCAAAGCACTGGATGTGAGGGTACTGGGGTCATCCATACCTGTGCATTGCAAGAGGGACTTGGTGGCATCAATGACGACCTCTGGGGCCACTGCAAGTCCATGTTGGCATCAATGACAATTTCAATCAACAACAACCCCCACAAATAGTCATTTGCAGTTGCACATTGGATGTATTCAACCATAAGAGAGGGGGTTTTTTCCACGGGGGTCAAGTCTGTTGTTGAATTGCCGATTGGAGACTTTTCTCAGCGTATGAGGTCGCCCCATCTGCTTGCTTGAAAGGTTGTGGTGACGTTTGAAGGACCCTTGCTCAAGTGGTGACATTTCAATATTGGTACTGGAATGTATGAAAAGAGAAGAAATATGACTTATGAATGGAGACTTTTAATAGCAGAAAATATGACATATTTGGAGCCCAACACCTAGATCTAGTGCATTCAGATGTGTGTGGACTGATGTCAGTAGGATTTTTCACAGGAAGCATCTTCTATGTTTCCTTCATTGATGACTTATCTCGCAAAACATGGATCTAGTTCTTGAAAACAAAGGATGAAGTCTTTCGTAGGTTTCAGGATTAAAAGGCTCTTGTGGAGAACTAGACAACGAATAAGATCAAGGTTGTGATATTAGACAATGAAGGTGAGTATACCTCGAATGATTTCGAGAATTTTTGCACGGATTCAGGAATCAAGAGGGAGTAGTACACTATTCCTTACAACCCACAACAAAACGAGGTTATAGAGTGGAAGAACCGATCCATCATATGGGATGCTAAGAGCATGATACATGACGAAGATTTGTCAATGTTTCGATGGGCATTAGTATGCAATGCAACAACTTACATACATAACAACAGTCCTCATAGGGTTTTGAGGGACAAGACACTAGAGGAGGCATTCACTGGTGTGAAGTCGAAGGTGAGTCATTTCTGTATCTTTGGCTACCCAGTTTATATCCATATACTAGTGGAGAAGAAGACAAAGTTGGAGGCCTCTAGTAGGAGAAGTTTATTTGTTTTCTATAGTGAGAATCCAAAGGATTACACGATCTATGTTCCAAGAAAGAGGAAGACAATTGTAAAAAAGGATGTAAATTTCGAGGAAGTCTTTGTTTCTAGGAAGTCTCATGATAGAGGATGAGGTGCAGAAGGCTCTAAAGATTGAGCTAGGGTCATCGACGACTTCCAGTTTGGGGAAGCAACCTTCAGATGCAGAGGAGGAGCCACTGACTCCTACCAGTTCTATCAGGACACCTCGATGGTTCACTCAGATATTGAGGGATGCTTAAGAGCAAGTTGAGGCTCTTAGGAGCACATTTAGGGAGAGCAAACTTGCGAAGAAGCACATTGAAAAAAATTGCCAGAAAATTGGCGATGTCCCAAAAAATCGCAAGATTTTTGGACCACCATTTTTTACTGGCGAAAAAGCGCGATTTTATGCAAAACTTGGACCGCTTGAGACAATGTATAAAATGGTCAATTGTTTCCTCAAATCTGGTGTCACGACTGTAAAAATCGTCGAGCTCCTTGCTTGCGTTTTAAAGGCAGTTTTGGGGGTTTATTTCAATCGTTTCAACTTGTAGAATGAAGTGAGAAGGGCACAATTTCACTTCAGTATTGTTTTCCACGTTTTTTCTCACAAATTTTAAGCTGATATTTGAAGTTTGGGAGAGTGCGCATTTTAAGCAAGGCGAGCGCAGTGACCCTTCAATTAAATCGTGGTCTCCATTTGGGAAAAGGGGGCCAGTTAAATCCGTTTTGTGGAGAAGTATGGTGACTCTAGAGGAGGTCGCAACCTTTGACCACTGAGTTGTGAGGTCACAACCCCCACAAATAGTCATTTGCAGTTGCACATTGGATGTGTTCAACCACAAGAGGGTGTTTTTTCCACAGGGGTTAAGTCTGCTGTTGAATTTCCGTTGGTTAAGTCTGCGTGGTTGAAGGGTTGTGGTGATGTTTGAAGGGCTGTCAATTGCTCCATTAAGACTGTAACCTATAAGAAAACAAACAGGTCAGTCCTATTCCTCTTTAGATTCTGCATATTATGTGAATATGCATGATTTATATCCATGTTGTATGATGTATCCATGTTTTGCTCAATATTATTGTGGATTCTGATTGATTCATTGAGTATGCTACTGTTAACTGATAGTAGACCGTTGAACTAAATATCCATCTGCACTTCACTAAGTAACTTCATGTACACCATGTAACCATAGTACTTAAATTATTTGACGGAAACACAAAGTGAGATTAGAGAAAGAAAATCAATAGATCAGATCCTAAATCAGCTATAGGGGAAGTGTTTGACCCCCAGGATTGCATACTGGTCATTGAGTCAACAAAAAATATCACTCAAAGTAGTCAAGGAGATTACATTTCATCCGTAATAATCTAATCTAGAGGACTGATTTTTTAAAGCATGCTGTTAGTTTTTTCCTATTGGGGTTTAATGTCATTTTTTTGTTTTTTTGGTGCCCCAAGTTTGATTTGTTAGGCTATCTATTTCCATTGCAAAAATGGCGAAGGCATTGGACCCATTTAGGCAATATGTTGACCCTGAAGATGGAAAAAATTTGCAGCGATTGAATTGCAAATTGTGTAGGGAACATATGGTAGGAGGCATTAGGAGGTTGAAGTACCATTTGTAGTGCGGTTACGCCCCAGATTATGAGGATTGCCCATGATGCCCTTCACTTGAAGGGTAGAAAAAGGGAAGAGTCAGCTGCAAATAGAGTTGAAATTGTAGCTGGTGGAGTGTCTAGGACTTTAGGGACATGTGCTCATCCCACTGAGGGTATTGGTAAGGGTTCCACAACTATGGATTCACCTACCACGAGGGTCGCCTCATCTTTCTTTGTTCCATAGACCGAAAGTGGTGCTCAACCTTCCATCAGATCGATGATTAAAAATGAGGAGAAGGGAGAAGCAAATAGGCTTTATGGGGAGGATGCTTTTCTAGAATGACTTGCTTCAGCTGATGTGTGATGCTATTGCTATTGTTGGCCCAAGGTACAAGTGCCCTACATATGAGGAGATTCAAGGTCCAATTCTTCAAGCAAAGAAGAAGGACACCAACATTAGATTGGAGGAGTCAAACAGTTATGGGAGACCTAAAGATGCACATTGATGTCCAATGGTTGGATATGTGTGAAGGGTGGGACTCTTCTCAATTCCTTGGCACATTGCCCTAAAGGTATGATGTTTATCAAATCTGTTGATGCATTGACATAGGTAAAAGAAGTAACATTGTAATGTGAGTTGTTGGAAGGGATCCTCCAAGTGTGGTGTAGATCATAACAGATAATGCAACTAATTTTGTGGCTGCTGGTAGATTGCTTATGGAGAGGTGCCCCTCACTATTTTGGATTCCATGCGCTGCACGTTGTATTGATTTGATGCTAGAGGATGTGGGGAAAATTCCCTTGTCAAGGAGGTCGTTGATCAAGCTAGGAGTATCACCAAATTCATATATAACCATGCTTTTGTTCTTAGCCTCATGACGAGATGCACGAGAAACAAGGAGTTGCTACGTGTTAGAATCACATGGTTTGCCACCAACTTCATTTCTCTTCATTCTTTGCTTCGAGTTCAGTTTGAGTTGAAGCAAATGTTTGTTTGTGATGAGTGGCGTGATTGCACATTTAGCAGGAGAGAGGATGGGAGAGCCATCCGTAGATTGATGTACACTGACTCCTTTTGGGTAGGAGTGGAAGAAGTGTGCTCATTCATTGAACCTTTTGTAAAGGATCTGAGATTAGTTGACAGTGATAAGCCCGCTATGGGCTATTTGTATGAGGCCATGGATAAGGCCAAAGAGACTATCGGTCTTATTATGTGGGGAAGGGTACCCTTGGACACAGTAGACACATGATGCTATGGGACTTGATTGATACATGGTGGAACGACATGCTCCATCTACCTATTCATGCGTATAGACTTTTCCTCAACCTTGTCTTTTCCTACAAGTGTAAATTTGATTTTGATGTCAAGGTGATGGAAGGGCTTATCGAATGTCTTAATAGGATGGAACTTGATGTTGAGACTCACACAAGTATCACTTGTGAGATGGAGATGTATCTGGAGGCTAGTGGACTATATGACTATGTCGATGCTATCAATGCAAGGACTGTTTTGATTCCAAGAAAGTTATTACAATTTATAATTTATTTAGAACTTTAAATTTTAAATTTTAAATTATATTTTATCATTTTATTTGATAGTTGAAATTTGAATTATATAATCCAATTCTTATTCTTTCTTGTTTGTTGTAGGTGTTTGGTGGAGAACATATGGTGCAAGGGCACCAAATTTATAAAAAATTGCCATTCGAGTTTGTTAAAGATAGTGTAGCTGTGTGACCCATTCTTAGGGAGGATGGTACCCTAGTCAGTTAACTAGGGTAGAGTAAGACCCTAGAAGGTACCCTAGGGCCCCCAATAGTCTCCTGGGGTTCTTAGTCTGGGACCAAACAGGTTGATGCCATGGAAATGTCCCTAACATATGGTTAGGGCCCCTCGTTAGTTAACCAGGCAGTTTCTTGGTCAGTTGACCAAGATGGTGATGTGTGATGTCCTCTCGCCTATTCGGTTATTGCTAGGTTGTTTCTCAAGGGACTGGCCACCCCTTGATGATGTCACTAGCACCTAACCGTTAGGAGTAGAACTGAGGGCGAAAGGATCACATCATCTAGGTTGGATCTTCTTCCTTATACTGTGATGATAAAAATATATATGGAACACATGTGACAATATACCTTGAGAGAGAAAAGATTAAAGTCCTTGGCCTTGTTGGTCCTTTGGGTAAAAGGGGTTGTTTGTCCACCTTTATGGTACACCTTGGACTTGTGGGTATGAGGGTTGTCTTACCTTTATTATGACCCCTTTGGTTGACTTTTGGTCCTTTATCTTTTACTTGGTCCTAGCACTCTTATTATGTGTAACTTAGCATGATGACTTTTATTTTATGGTTTTTATTTTGTAAGACCTTTAGACCATTTCCTAAGTTCACCTAACTTAATTTTATGATTGACCATCCAAAAACCTAGGGTTGTCTAAGTGACCTTTCTAGAAGGCTTGTGAAGATTATAAATAAGTTTCACTTCTCCATTTCTAGTAAGTATCTTGACATGAGAAAAGTTCAGATCTGATCCTTGTTTGCTTGAGAACTTGTTGCTGCTGGTTTGTGTGTGACGCCTAGGGTAATTTTTGAAGTTTCTACTGCTCCTATCTTCTCGTAAACTGAGCTGTGACTATGATATCACTTCTTGAGCAGATCCGTGACTGTATGTTGCTTTGTTGACTAGGTAGTGGACTGTCTGGGCTGGTTGTGAGCTGTTGTGACTGTAGCTGCCATCTCCTAGCAAGCCGTGAGCTGTTTTGTTACCTCTGTTGCTAGTTTGTGATTGCTAGAAACTTTTAAGGCTGGGCCGTGTCTGTTTTCTTTGCTAGGCCGTGACTGTGTTTTCTTTGGCCCGTGACTATTTTCTTTGCGACTGTGACTGTTATCCCTGCTGCAGTGACTGTATCTTCTCTGCTGATGCCGTGACTGTGTCTTATCTACCAGCGTGACTGTGGGTCTTCTGCTGAGCCTGTTTGTCTTCTGTTGAGCATGACTGTGTCTTCTGCCGAGTGTGAATGTATATCTTCTGCTAGCTTGACTGTGTTTTATCTGCTAGCATGACTGTGTCTTCTTTGCTGTTAGCATGATTGTGTTTTATTTGCGTGCGTGATTGTGTGTCTTCTGCTAGCGTGATTGTGTTTCTTGGCTGAGCAGTGACTTGGCTGGGTTGTGTTTTGTGAAGGTGCCTTTACCTTCTTAAGAACTGTTGCTGAAGCTTGGTTAAAGGATTGAAGTTTCTCTTCATGTTGATTAAGAAACTGAGGTTTGTACCCTTACTACTCTAACCCTCTTAAGCTCACTCTCAGGGTACGTCATTTGTTCTTTTAGATGACTTGCTCCTTCGGTGATAAGATCAGAACCTAAAGTTGATCCAAAATAATACTAGACCAACATTGTTATTATTCTTTGTTACTTTTTATTTCCTGTACATTGCCATTTACTGTTCATTAGTTTAACTTCATTATTACTGTTCATGTTTTGTACATTGCAATAGGTAAAACATCTCAAGGACCAACATTAGCGCAGTGACCAATGGAGTGTTAAAATTGAAAGAGATGAAAATTATGTTTGAATTTTATTGCAACAATACTATTCTAGATCTAACCTTGGTTTCAGTTATGTTTATGCATTAAAGTATATCGAATCCTAACCTAACCTTGAACTTTAACAAAGTCCTTATCCAAACTTGTAGCTCTTCTAGATGTGAGCGTAATTAGAGTGTATTTGATAAAAAACACTCAAAGAAACGCACCGGGGAAGAACTTGAACAAAGCAATTGAATTCATTGTAATTTAAGATCCTCTATCATATTGTTTCCCTCGGGCCTCAAGATTCAAGGCTCATTAATTTTTTTTATCACCCTCTCATAGGTTGGATTACCCATGCCTGAATGACTTGGTGTATGTCCATTACAATCTTCGAATGTGAATGAGCTAGGTGGAGAAAATGTCCAATGTGGTGCCATTTTCTTGGACAATATTGATGTATTGTCCAAGTCGAGGGTGGAGGCTCAGTTGCCTATCATGGAGGAGGCATCTTCAGGGTTAGAGGAGGAGTAGCAACTACAATAGGGGCGGGAGGAGGAAGAGCAGGAGGGGCGGTTTCACCCTGAGGACTTCTGGAGGGTGATGTGCCTTCATCAACACCACCTTCTACACTGGTTAATGTATCTAGTCCCACATTGGCACCCACTACTCACCGTTCGACATCTAGTGTAGGGACAAAACCTTCAAATGATAGGGGCAGTGATGGAAAACAACCCATTATCTTTTCCTGTAAAACGGGAAGAGGGCGTTGATATTAGAGACAGATAGTTAGCTGCTAGTTTTGTGATTTTTATGATGTCATTTTGTATTGGACCATTGGTTGTTCACTTTTGGGTAGTATTGGACAACTATCACTATCTGGATTCAGACTTTCAATATCGACTTTGATGTATCATTTTATATTTGGCATGACTACATGATATATATCAGTGCTTTCTCCATATTCATGTGCCAATGTATTTATCTAATGTTGTTGATGCTTTATATGTTTAAACTTATGAAAAGAATGGATATATTTTGTGTTTTTTAATGTTTTTTGCAGATGTTGCCAAGAAGATGTTTTTTGGACTCTCGTTGATTTTTTTCCTATGCCGATTTTTTCCACCGTGTGAAGAAGTTTTCGAACTCCATGGCATTGATGAGCAACATCATTGTTTCTGAGCCCTCCAATTTTTAGGAGGCAGTCGACCAGTTGATTTGGAGGGATGCCATGGTGGAGTACATCTCCATCATGAAGAATGATGTTTGGGACATTGTGCCTAGATTAATGTTACCAGAACCAGACTGGAACTGGTAAAACCGGCTAGTCAGATCGGTTTTGACCCCTCACATGTTCAAATCAACGCACAAACCTAGAAATGACTGGTTCCGTACAAAACCAACCCTTTTTGCCTAAACCGACTAGTTTCGTTCAGATCCGTATAACGACGCAATAGAGGCATATTTTTTAAATAAAAGGAACAAAAAATTGGTGGAGGGGTGAAGCATCTAGACAATAGGAATATTGGTGTGAATATTCCACATTAACAGGATGTGAATAATGAATATTAATGTTGGACATGTGCCTTCAAGACTAAGGGAGTCAAGCCAGGTGGCCCAAGATTGGAATCACCATGTTGAGAATGCAGATGATGACTCGCTCTAAGTTTGAGGCCTCTAAGTCTGAGTTTGGGCATGAGGATTTAAATTTTGTTATATGATTAGATTGTGTAGGCTTTACTACCTAGTCTAGAGTTTTTGGGGTTGGCCAATCTAACCATCGGTTCGGTTTTAGTAACTTTGGCCTAGACTGGAGGGGAATTCAGGGGTGACTTCTAGATGGCTCTTCAAGATCAACCATGCAGTAAATGGAAACATAGAGAAGTAAAAGGTGATGTTTGTGGCAAGAAGATTCTCCGAGAAACAGGAGTGGATTACGAGGAGGCATTTTCTTTAGTCACTAGGTGCACTTCCATTAGAGTAGTGATGTCTTTAGTCTCCATCGTGGGATGGAGGATAGTTCAGATGGGTGTGAAGACATGTTTAATCAATGGGATAATTGAGGAAGAAGTGTACATCAAGCATCCTCGGGACTTTAAAGTCAATGGAAAGGAGTCCCATGTGTGTAGGATGAAAAAGGCCTTGTATGGACTCAAGTAGGCATAAAGAGCATGGTATTCCAGGATCGATAGATACCTACAAAGCATGGGCTTCACCAAAAGTGAAGCAAATCCCAACCTATATCATATTTGTTGAAGCTAGTATTATGATTTTGGTGTTGTATGTACATGGCTTGCTTCTCGTAGATTCAAAGAAGCTTATTGCAGGGTAGGCAATGGATTAGACAAGAAAAACACTTGAGGGTGTTGCTTTAGCTTGGGATCAATGATGATATCTTGGTTCAGTTGGAAGCAGACTTCTATGGCACTCAACTTAGTAGAGGTAGAGTACATGGCTATGACTATAACTAGTTGTGATTCGCACGTTGCTAGCAGTTTTATTTGATCCGGAGTTGGATCCCACACTGATTTACTGTGACAATCAAAGTTGTATTAAACTCTTAGGAAATCCTTTTTTTTCATGAAAAATCCAAGCATATTGAGATAAGGTATCACTTCATTCGAGACATGATTAAGAGGGGAACAGTGATGCTCATCTGAAGCATACATCTCTACCTTAAATAAGGATCACTGAAGGTAAGACAATCACAGAGAGAACACCAAATGACCCCGGGAAACCGTCTTGGGATAGAAAACCCAGCCAAAAATTCTCTTGATTATCTTCAACAAAGTACAATACTAGTACAAGACTTATAGTTTAACAAACTTAAACTTAGAGTGCTGAAACAATACCTCTATTTCCACTTACAAAATTCATTAACAATTGATAACATACTTACAATAATAGCCTAATAATGACTCCAAAATTGACTCCGAAAGCATGAACCATACCTTTTCGAAGATCAAAATATGAAGAAACAATAGAAAAACCAAAATAAACTGTAGATCATGTCACCACATAGCCCTTGTAACAAGCTTTCCAACGAGCCGAGAATTTTGTAATTTCGATTCTGTATGAGAAAGTGATGCCAATTTTAGTGAAGATGCCCAAAAATTTCTCCTCCACAAAGTTACGCACTTTTCTCCAAGAGTTGCGAAATACCAAAGACAGACTTGATTGATGAATAAATGAAATGTTTGATATTCTATTTATATAAGTTGTGGAAGAAAGTTAGTACCTCAAACTGGGCCGACATGCAATTCAAAATTACAAATAATTAAATTCTCTTTTGTTTGGTCGGCTAACCCAAAAAGGTGGGGTACACCAACTTCAAAAATTCATATCTCTTCAACCTTAAAGAGTTAGAAGATGCTCCACATATCAACAGAATTGGCTTGATGAGGACTATCTCCCTATGATGGGTTTATTTGAAAATTCTTGGTATAATACCCTTAAATTCTTCAATATGGTCAGGACGTTAAAGACCCCACACATGAGGGTGCCAAAGACCATACCACCAACTACAAGAGTTTCAAAGTCTTCTTCAACATATCAAGGCACGTCCATGGGCTCTACCTCCATCTACATCCCAATAGCCATATAACCAAAAAGAGGAACATACATTACCATCAACAAACTACCAAGTGTATGGGTTCAAGACCCAAGGCACCACATGCAAGGGTTTCAGGGACTCTTGCAAAGATATCGTATAATATTTAAACAAGATACTTTCCATGGACTTCAAGCCCATCACATAGGACTCCATCGCCAAGTGATGAGGGCATCATGACCAAAGATTCCATCATATCAAAGCCTCCAACAATCATAGGCTTACAAACCACCATATGTATGGATTCCAAGACCCAAATCATTTCTGATTGTACCATCGATGATCATATAGTGTCCAAGGGTCATCATGCCACCATTTATGTGGGTGCCAAACCTTCTCATGCATAATGACCATGTCCAAGGGTTCCATGACCCCAACAAGGGCTACACGGGCATCAAGATCTTCATCAAGGGTTCGAAGTCTTCATCAAGTCATTAATGACCACATCATCACCTTTAAGGTCCATTATGTCATCAAATGTGGGTCCAAGGCCTTCTTCATGGTTTCTTCATCAATCAAGGGGCTTCATAGGCTTTTTAAACGAATTTGTATACACTAGGAGACCTCTGAGGGTCAAGATCCATCATGACATCACCTATGGGGTTGCTAGACCTTCTCTTGGGGTACCATGACACCATCAGAGCTTGAATGACCACATAATGGGTCATTAATGCTTCTCCAACCTATCTAGGGCTTCATCATCATCCACAAAGGCTTCATCACCATCTCCAGGGTCTTCAAAACCATCAACAAGGTCTTTAGCATCTTCAACAAGGTGGTGGCTACAAGATCCAACCTTGTGAGTATAGGGACCTTGTCAACTGGGTACATGGTGCTTCAAGGCTCAAACCCACTCTGTCAAGGCAATGCAATTGAGACTTGGTGGCATCATTGACAACCTGTGGGGCCATTGCAAGTCCATGTTGGCATCAATGACAATTTCATCAACAAGTTCACCAAGAATTGTTAGTTCACCACGAACTATCTTACTTAGTGCCAGTGTTTTTTCATACTGAATGAGTAATCTTAGAGCTAGTCCTTTTTCATATTGGATAATAATAGAATAGCTCACATCCTACCTATAAATGATTTTCCCCGCTTCTGTCACTAGAGCTTCTTACACCCTCTTACGAGGGACCAGTCCAAGCTTGTCTCTTAAGTACTTAAACTTCACCTTTGACAGAGGTTTGGTTAACACACCGGCGACCTATTCATTTGTAGCCACATAAAGAAGCTTCACTACTCCTTTTTCTACCATATCATGGATAAAATGATATTTGATTCCAATATGCTTTGATTTCTCAGGAAACACTGTAGCATCTAACTCACGATTAAATAATCCTGAAAGCAATTTTCGTATCCATACAACTTTAGTACATGCTAAACATGTTGCCATATATTCCACCTCAGCTATATTGGGCGCAACATTGGTTTGCTTTCTACTAAACGATGAGGTCATGCGTGATCCCAAACTAAAGCAACAACTTGATGTACTCTTTCAATCTGCGACATTACCATCCCAATTGGAATCAGAGTATCCGTGCAGTTTAAACTCACAATCTGCATCATACTTTGTTACCATACTCAATGGTACCTTTCAAGTATCTCATCACATGTTTTGCTGCAATCATATGAACATGTCTGGGTTCAACCATATACTGACTTTAGGTGTTCAACAAAACATATGTCTGGCCTTGTATTTGTCAAATACATCAACAATCCAATTATCTGTCTATACAAGGTAGCATCCACTATCTCTGATGAAGAATCACATAACAACTTAGGATTTGTTGTCATAGGTGTTGTCATGTATTTACAATCCATCATTCCAAATCTTTTTAGAATTTCCACAACATATTTTCCTTGACCGAGACAAATTTCACTTGGATTCTGCCATACTTCAGACCTAGAAAATAGTGCATCTGATCCAAATATTTCATTTCGAATTTTGAAGCAAGCTTCTTCTTGCAATCATATGAACATGTCTGGGTTCAACCATATACTGACTTTAGGTGTTCACAACAAAACATATGACTGGCCTTGTATTTGTCAAATACATCAACGATCCAATTATTTGTCTATACAAGGTAGCATCCACTATCTCTGATGAAGAATCACATAACAACTTAGGATTTGTTGTCATAGGTGTTGTCATGTAATTACAATCCATCATTCCAAATCTTTTTAGAATTTCCACAACATATTTTCCTTGACTGAGACAAATCTCACCTGGATTCTGCCACACTTCAGACCTAGAAAATAGTGCATCTGACCCAAATTGTTCATTTCGAATTCTGAAGCAAGCTTCTTCTTGCAATTAGTGACGAGCTTTTCATTTCCTGTTAGCAACAAGTCATCCACATATAAAACCACCTAGTTATCTTCCTCAATCTTATAGTAAAGATTGGAGTATGCTTTACTTTTAATAAAGCCAAGCTCATGAGAAAACTATCAATTCTTCCATACCATGTCCTGGGTGCTTGCTTCAAGCCATACAAGGCTTTCTTTAATTTGCACACGTGTCTGTTTCTCATGTGTCTCAAATCCTTGTGGTTGTTCCACATACACTTCCTCTTCTCTCACACCATTTGTAAAAGCAATTTTTACATCCATCTGCTGTAGTTTCCATCCCATCTTTGCAGCTATAGCTAAATAAGCTCTAATGGAAGTGTATCTTGCTACCAGAGCAAATGTTTCTTCGTAATCTACTCTGTATTTATGAGAGAAGCCATTAGTCACAAACCTGGCTTTGTATTTCTCAATACTACCATCTGCAGCATGCTTGATTTTGTATAACCATTTAGATGTTACCATAGATTTTTCCTTCGGTCTTGGAACTATGGCTCAAACATCATTTTTCATGATTGATTGATATTCTTCAATCATGGCATCCTTCCACACCTTCTTCTTAGCAGCTTCTTCATAGATGGAAGGTTTTGAATCAATGATGTTAGACACAAATGCAACATAGTTGGAATAAACTCGAGCTCTTTTGCTTTCTCTGAAAGTCTTATTTGGGGCACCATACTTTTCTGCATCTTGAATGAGTTCATGAGTCCAACCTGGTTTTCTCTAATATGTAATCACTTTTGTGGGTGAATCAACAGGTTTCAGAGGATCCATCATATCATGATCCTCAAGTACATGCTCTTTTTTTTTTTCTATTTTAGATACTCTTGGAGCTGCAGGTTCCTCATCATGTGTCTCATTGAAATGATTTCATTTTGATTGGTAGAAAGCTGCATCGTCATCAAAGATAACATCTTTACAGAACTCAATCTTTTTGTATTCAACGACATATACATTATATGCCTTTGATATCTCGCTGTATTCGACAAAAAATACCCTTCTTACTTGAGGCATCCAACTTTGTCCTTTTGTCCTTGGGAATATCCATATACACATGACAACCAAATATCCTTAGATGACTGACATATAGAACTTCACCCGAAAACACTTCTTCTTGAGTTTTATTTTGATGTACTTTATGAGGACTTCTATTATGTACATATACAACAGTTCTTGCTGCTTTTGCCCAAAGGTACATCGATAAGTCTTGATCATGAATCACGACTTTAACTTCTTCCATAATTGATCGGTTCTTTCTTTCCACAACACCATTTTGGTAAGGAGTAGAAAGCTCCCTCTTAATCCCAACTTCTCTACAGAATGCCTTGAATTCACTTGATGTGAATTCTCCTCCATTATTGGAACTTAAAATCTTTATATTTCTCCCAGAAAGATTTTCAAGAAGAGCTTTAAATTCTTTGAACTTACCAAACTCTTCATCTTTATTCTTTAAGAAACAAATCCAAGTTTTGCGAGAAAAGTCATCAATGAACGAAACATAGTAAACATATCCGCTGAGTGAAGTAGCTGACATAGGTTCACATACATCTGAATGAGTTAGATCCAGAACTCCTTTTGCTTTACTGTCACTGCTTGGAAAAGGCTTCTTCATGTTCTTTCCTTTCGCACAACCTTTGCACACTCGATCATGAAGGCCTTTCACTATTTTGTTAACAATTGGTAAGGCTTTATAGTGAATATGAGCAAACCTTCTATGCTAGAGTTCGCGTGGATTTATAGTAGTATTGCGTACTAAGTCTTGATCTGCCTTTCCCTTTAACCTATCCAATCCATTTTCATGAATACCAATCATAACGACGTCATCAATATTCTTACCTCTTGGCCACATAAGAACTTGGCCATCAACAAAAGCTACTTGGAATTCTTTCTCTTCCAATCCTGAAATAGATAGGAGGTTCTTTTGCAAACCAGGTACATATAAGAAATTTTCCATTTTCAAATGTTTTCCTGAATCTAAACTGTAAAAAGCATTCCCAATGCCTTTAATAGGATAGGACGAGTTATCACCCAATCTTACCCGATGAGGAGAATCTTTTGTAGTCAGACTGGAAAGAGAGTCTTTAAAAACATTCATGTGCCTGGAGACACCACTATCCACCATCTAGGTTTCATCACCATAATTTACTGAATTTATAAGAGTTGCTACCAACACATACTCTTCATCTGAATCTTTTTCTCTTTCTCTCTTGAAGGCATGTTCATCATCTTCAACAATATGAGCATGATGTCTTTTGTTTTTCTTCCTTTCTTTGACCTCTTTTATGAGAGGACAATCTCTAGCAATATCTCCCAACTTTTCACAACAATAAAATTTGAGTTTAGAATAGTCTCTCTTACCTTTATCAAAATTTTGAAACTTCTTCTTTGGAGGATGATTTTCCTTCTTTTTCTTTCCTTTTCCGAATTGGACTGCAAGAGCTTGGTCCTCATCATCACTTGGTTTTTCTTCTCTTGCTCCCAATCTTGCTTCTTCTTGAGGACACTCTTCACACAACCTATTGAACTTTATTAACTTTCTTCTTGAACAAATTCCTCTTATAAAAGAGTCTGATGACTTCAGAAATCCATTGAGAGTAGTCATTACGATCTCAACTTCTTCAACCAAGTCATCGATAGCCACAATTTGTTCATGAATCTGAGAAATTCTTGTAAATAAGGCATGAATAGATTTAGACTTCTACATTTTTGCATTTTTGTGTTGAGTCCTCAAAGTCATCTTCTTGTTTATGTTCCTTCCTTCATAAAAGCTAGATAGAGAATCAAACATCTCCTTCGGAGTCTTCATGGATGATATATAAGGAATATGATGATCTTTTACATAATTTGCAATTATTCTTTTTTCCTTTATCAGATTCTTCTTGTACTTTACTTAGCTTCTTCATCCTCAAGTTCTGCAATCTCTTCTTGAACATAATCTGATAAGTCATTTACTTCTAGCCCAAGAGATATTCTGTACTTCCATGCTCTGTAGTTATCACATCCCTCAAGCTTCTCATCAAGCTTAGTGCTTGACAACATCTTGTCTTTAATTCTGACTTCCTTGAAAATTGAAATACTGTATTCTCCTTCACAATTCTAATAACTCTTTGCAGAAATGGCTTCCTTCAGGGAAGCTCTGATGCCATGTTGAAAAACTAGATGTAGGTAGGATTTTTTAAAATTTTGCAGCATATATTAGACACAAGCATACATCTCTACCTAAATAAGGATCATTGAAGGTAAGACAACCACAGAGAGAACGCCAAATTACCTTGGGTAACCCTCTTGGGGTAGAAACCCAGCCAAAACTTCTCTTGATATTCTTCAACAAAGTACAATACCAGTACAAGACTTCTAGTTTAACAAACATAAACTTTGAGTGCTGAAACAATACCTCTATTTTAGCACTTACAAACTTCATTAACAACTGATAACATACTTACAGTAACAGTGTGATAATGAATCCAAAATTGACTGTCATAAGCTTTTACTGTAGCAGACTTATGATAGTTAATGTAGCAGCCTTATCTCCATTCACTGTAACAACCTTATCTTCATTACTATAGCAACCTCATCTCCATTACTGTAGCAGTCCTATTGAAACGTTAGAACAATGGTAGTATTAGTCATATAACAACAGGAGAATACAAGGTATAACTTAGCCTTATAGCTGTACGGGACTTCACCAAAATGGTGTGTTCAAATGGTAAGGGGCAGCCCCTTTTCATACTTGGGATTGGATGCCCTAAGCTACCCCATAGGACCACCCAAAGTAGCCCCCTAGGACTTCCCTAAGCAGCCCCCTAGGACCGCCCTAAGCAACCCCCTAGGAACGCCCTAAGCTGGCCTTTAAGCAACGCTTTGACACTTGGAATTAATTTGACACATGGTGCGAGCTTTTGACACTTGTCATGAGGTTTTGACACTTGGCATGATCTATTGACACTTGTTATGAAGTTAACACTTGGCATCAATTTTTTTTATGTACATAGTTTAATTGCATAAAAAAATAGCTTTGAAAGCTATATATTTCAACAGCTCTAGAATGTTTCCACAAATCAACATGTTGCAGATATTCTGACCAAGCCCTTAGCAAAAGGGATGTTTGAAGCTTTCAAAAATGAACTTGGATTTGTGCAAAATTCCTTCCTCATTAAAAGGGAATGTTGATGTTTTGTAGCTCGGACAAGAGCTTGCACATAGGTTAGGTGTTAAACCTACAGGAAGTCATCCTAATAAATCTATGTTGTAATTCACTTTATTTATAAAGTGAAAGTCATCTAATTAGTTGTTGAGTCTAATATAGTGGATTTAATGCATTAGTGATTTAGATTAATCTCTATTGTTGAACTCTTGGTGAGATTGTTAGAATATTATAAACCCACTCAATACTTAGGATAAAAATAATTAATCATTTCTGGTTAATTTCCTATGTACTAGCCTAGATAGTTGGCATCCACTATAATATCCCAGATGTGGATATTCCACTGATTTCTATACTAGGGCTTTCTTAAGCCTCCCGATTTACAATAATACTGAAATAAACTTGCATGCAAAGTGTCGGGCAAATGGCCCCTTTTTATAGCTAACTAGGGCAGAGAATTTTATGGTGATAGATCAACACTTACCACTGATAATTCGGCTGATAATGCTATAGAGATAATACGCATGCATCGAGAACTGATCTGGTGAAGAACTGGTGCTCCTTGCCTCCAGTGTTACCGCAGCAGCACAAACCCCTCAATTAGCTAAAGATGACGTTTTCAGTGAAGGAGCTGTTTGATGCAGATGAGAATTTGCAGGAATGAAAGTCTTCCCGCACTGGAGAGATTGCCTGAAGCATACAGAAGTTTTGAGCACTCTAAGCAGGCTGGCGAATTGATTTGATGGTTTAGCTGCTCACGCCACACAAATCTGATGAGAACTGCTCTGGGTGAGCAAAATGGAAGTTGATAATCTCCTGGTACTGAAGGATGATATTGATGATGAGAATGGTGCCAGTATTTTGAAGATAAACGGAGATCCGAGGACCCAACGAATGCTTTGGGGTTTTTCAGCTAAAAACCCCCTACGGCTGCACACGTGTCCCTGCAAACAATCTTCTGATGGGTACCGGATAACTGTATATGGATGAGTAAGATGAAGAACTGATGGTGGACCTGGATGGTCTACCTTGAAGGAGATTAGGGTAGATATTTCACTGCCGAAACCTCGTTTGCTGAAGATGCCGTCTTCAACCCCAACTGCCGTGGCCGCACGCTGTGCTGCTACTTGAAAGCTCCAAATCAATAATAATCATAAGTGTCTTCTCCATTCACTTTATCTTTCTTTTATAACTTTCAACTGCGAATAACCTAACTTCTGACCTAATTAGGTCACTTTAACTCTAATTTGCAGTTGACTTGCATGCAGGTGCATGGAGACTCAATCGGGTGCATGCATCATCAAATAAGGCTCAGATGTCATGCATGCAGGTGGCTGTTGGCTCTGGTGGCCCTCTTCTACCCAATGATGATATAATATTGATGCCCTAGATCTTCTGTATATGGCATCAGTCCCCAGCTGATTCCCTGATTGTCAGTACCCGCTCGAACCTACAGGAATCACATAGGTTAACGGGTCGATCCTCAATGCCTAAGTAGAAAAGGACATTACATCCGCTTGCACCACTTGGTCAATACTTGTCATATATACCCCAAGAGCGGCTTTATACTGATTTTGGTTAGATTTTGCCAACTTTATTGACTTCCCAGATTAGTAATTGTGCCTTCCTGCATATTTTGTCTTTATACTTCTTTATTCCTGTTTTTTAGTGGATAAGGTAAAGCTAGTCAACTAGAAAATTGTTATCTTTTGTGGCCAACCCATCCTCCATGATTTTCTCTCCAGATTCAATGATTAGCAAGCTTTTCCATCACTCATTATCACTCACTTTTGCTTTAGCCAGTTCGTGAGCTC
Organism: Pseudotsuga menziesii; assembly: GCA_001517045.1. Lineage (NCBI taxonomy): Eukaryota > Viridiplantae > Streptophyta > Pinopsida > Pinales > Pinaceae > Pseudotsuga > Pseudotsuga menziesii. The sequence goes on from LPNX010190760.1 coordinate 142,699, forward strand.
CTTGACTGATTTGGAAATTGCTTTTGTCACCTATCAGAGTTTTATCATATTTAGTAAGTCTTCTTTATGAGCTAGCATGAGTTGTCTCCTTAGAAACTTGATTTTACCTATCAGGGATGTATTATTTATGTACACTATGTTGATCAATAATACATGGAAATATATTGGATCATTTTCCATTTTTCTTGTATATAGTATCATTATTCCTCTCTCTATTTTCCTTGTGCATGCTTGTGAGAAATATCTTGTAGCTAGATCTTTATCCTGTGCTTACACAGTATCAAAGCCTCGATTTCTACATGGTATCGGAGCTGCTATTTCTACATGGTATCAGTGCTCTCAGGTTGTCAAGTTCTACAGAGTTGAGGAGCTATTCGTTCTCTACATCAAAGCACATCTAGGCTCCTATCTCTCTTTGAAGAAGAGCTTGAATTGAGCTTACAAGAGTTCCTCGTAGTTTATATTTGTGTAGGTTGCAGAGAGCATCTCAGGAGCGCATCAACTACTAAGCATGGATTCCTTTTCAGCTATGATCCGACTCCCTTCAACTATCATGAATGGAAGGCCAAAATTGGCATTTTGTTGCGTAGTAAGGGACTCTATAGAGTTTCTTTGGCTTTAGAGAATGAGTCCAATGTTGTTGCTGAGAAAGTGGCATAGTAGGTTGGATGAAGCCTATGGATTGCTTTGTCTCTCGAATTCTCTTGATCTTCTTTTTCATCTAGTTGGTTTTACCACTCCAAACCAAGTATGGACCAAACTTGAGTCTCTCTTTGGAGTACAAGATGAGATAAGAGCGCATCAATTGGAGAATGAGTTATTCTCATTGAGTCCAAACACTTTCGAATCCATTGAAGGGTTTTTCACCAAATTCAAGTCACTTGTTTTATTGCTCAAGCAATGCAGGATTGAGAAGAGGGAAGATCAATCGATCATTTCCATCCTTTCAAAATTGGGTCCTAAGTACTTAGTTTTTGTGTCAACTTTTCTCGCTATTAGGCTTGCTATTTCGAATTGGAAAATGCCTTCTTTGAGTACATTCTTTGATTCACTGACAAAGGAGCAAGATAAATTAATTCAGATGGGTGCTCTTAGAACCTCCAAGGGAAAGGATCATGCTCTTATAGTTCAAGGAAGTAAGAATGCAAAGTCAAAAGAGAAGCAAAAAGTGAAAGAGAAGAAGCCAAAGTCAGATAATGAAGATGAAGGATCAATTCCTACTGATGAAGGTTCGAATTCAATGAAGAAAGTCAAGAAGAAAGGGGGCACATCCAACTGTACTTATTGCAACAAAGATTTTCATTCTAAGAAGAAATGTTTCAAGAAGATGGACATGATGTCTCAGTTGCTTGAGAAGCATAACATTGAAGTACCAGATGAACTAGAGAAGCCTGTTGAATCCTTAGAACATTGTTACAATGCGCAGTCCCAAGGTAATATCAACTATGCCTTGAGTGCCAGAGTTAAATCCTTTTCTCACATCTCTAATATAGATTCATTTTCTGATATATCAGAATCACAAATCTCAGTTTCTTTCTTGGATAAATCACCTATTAGTCCACTAGATCCATCTCCCAATGATTGTGCTTTTTCACGAGATCCTGACTTATCTTTATCCAGCGCTATCTCACTCCATTCAAATGATTATGAATCTGAATTAGAAGTAAGTTTGTAGGCTGATATGTAGATAATTACACCATCCATACCATTTACCCATCCTTTGAATACTCCTAAGACTATACAAACCCCAATTTCACTAGTTGATTCCTTATTGGATTTCTATGCAGTGCTACTTATATCTAATGGTTTCAAGTCTTGTCTATTTTTCACTGGTTGGTTATCCATGACATTAGTTATCTTTGGACTTATGTTACACATGTTTGGATCTGATCTAAGCATCTATGGTTCAGATCTCAAGTCCATCTATCATTCAGATTTACACATCCATCAATTTTCTCTAGTTGCTCATCCTTTACCTACCAGGGATGATTTTAAGGAACCATACTTATTTAAAAGTGTATAAATGTTGGCGAATATTACCAATTCTTAAAATGCCAACTATAAAATGATTGGCGATATTTTTCAAAAAATATTTTAATTTCCAAGGATTTTATATCGTTTATATAGTCATTTGGCGATTTTTAGGGTGAAAAAATTTTACTCCATCAAAATTGAGCGAAATAGGGCTTCAAAAAATGCAAAATGGCGAATTTTTTTGGGGAGAAAAACATGGAAAAATAACCCACTGGGCTAAAATTTGCCCCTAAAATTATCCTTGTCCTACTATGGCGCTATAATCTCATGGAGACACTATATCTTTGGTTTTCTTTGCTCCATATGATAATAGTTATGATATTTCAGAGTCATTTTAGCCTCATTTCAGAATTGGAAAGGTGCTACAGCAGTTTGAAAAGAAGATACATGGTCCATTTCACCATTTTGCAGCTCTGTAAGGAACTGATTATATTGAAGTTTTTACTCTTTGGGAAGGAGTATGCACACATCTCTTTTCCTTTTCAGATTATGTTTGTAGATCAGAGTATGATAGCAGCAAGAAAATTCAGATAATCCTCCTCCTTCAGCAGATGATGAGCTACAAGGAGTCTCTCCTCTTATTTCTTGCAGATATTACACTCTAGCGCATGATCATGGAGTTCTCAACTTCTTCATCAAGTTCTTCCAACAGAAGTAGTTCAGTCAGCTCATTCAAGTAAATAAAAATACATAATGAAGATATGTTGTTCATTTTGTGCGTTGTCCTTTCTTGAGGGAGGATTTTCCCCATGTGGTTTTGCCTCTTTCCTCACTTTTATGGACAAAAATAAATTGCAAAGGGTGACCATAGCATTGTTGTTGGGCCCTATATACATCTATATTTTTTACTGTTTCAGATATCCCATCAGAAAGTCAGACTTAAAGGGGGGTGTTAGAATATTATAAACCCACTCAATACTTCGGATACAAATAATTTATCATTTTTGGTTAATTTCTTATGTACTAGCCTAGATAGTTGGCATCCACTTGCACCACTTGGTCCATACTTGCCATATATACCTCAGGAGTGCCTTTATACTGATTCTGGTTAGATTCTGCCAACTTTATTGATTGCCCAAATTAGTAACTGTGCCTTCCTCCAGATTCTGTCTTTATATTGCTTTATTCCTGCATTTCAGTGGACAAGGTAAAGCTAGTCAACTAGGAAACTACTATCTTTTGTGGCCAACCCATCCTTCACGATTTTCTTTCCAGATTCCATGATTAGCAAGCTTTTCCATCACTCATCATCACTCACTCCCTCTTTAGCCAATTCGTGAGCTCTTTGACTATTTTGGAAAGTGTTGTAGTCACCTATGGGTGTTTATCATATTTAGTAAGTCTACTTTATGAGGTAGCATGAGTTACTTCCTTAGCAACTTGATTTTACCTATCAGGGATGGATTATTTATGTACACTATGTTGATCAATAATACAATGAAAGATATTTGATCATTCTCCACTTCTTTTGTATTTAGTCTCATTATTCCTCTCTCTATTTTCCTTGTGCATGCTTGTGAGAAATATCTTGTAGCTAGATCTTTTTCATGTGCTTACATATAGTATGAAAGCCTCAATTTCTACATGGTATTAGAGTTTCTATTTCCACAGAGATAAGGTTATTGGTAGATTAAGATTTCAACTAAAGTATAAAGTGTTGGACACAATGGCCACACTGAGAGTGGGGGTGAATCAGTGTGAGAGCAATTTAAACTTTTTACTTTCTTTTAATCAATCATAGCATATCAATCATTATCTCATCAACTGCATAATCAAATTTATCATGAGTCATAAGCACAACATCTCATCAAAATAGACACAAGAATATATGGAATTTTGATCTTTATTTATTGTACATGGAAGACAACAATCTTGTCGATTACAATCAGCGCCAACTGATGAAAATAGCACCAACTCTCATAACAGGGCCCAACCTGGTTTTCTTAGCTCCAACTAAGAAGGGTTTGAGGAGTCCAATCCTCAAGTGCAAGATTCTTCTTGCAATCAATCATATGGCTCTGCTACACAACTAACCTTTGCTCTGCACATCAATCTCTGCTCATCACTCTCATCAACACTGTTGCAACACTCTTCTCAATCTTCTCTGTTCATCAACACTTGCTCTTCAATACTGCTGCTCAATCTTTGGTCAATTTGCTTATCAAAGGTATGCTCATGAATACTGCTGGTCAAGCTGCTCATCAACGCTGCTCATGTCTTCAACACTGCTGGTTATTTGCTCATCACGGCTGGTCAAGTACTGCTGATCAATCTGCTCATCAAAGGTCTGCTCATCATAGGTCTGCTCGTCATCAACCCTTGTCATATAGTATCATCAAGGGTCCACTTCACATATCACTTATCATCATTGTTTATGTCACTGTAAGTATAATTATTGCCTTCTTCACCGCTTCGCAGTATACACACCACTGTGCATAGATGTCATCATCATCCTAGTGCTAGGGTATACACAATGTGCATCATGTATGCATCACATCATGCATGTTCATTACTGTATACTTTCATTTGCAGTGCATCGATACTATAGGGTTATCATCATTCTATCATCATCATAGTATGCATTGTGTAGGACTGTATTATGCAAGCATCAATAAGTATAGAGGTCTATCAAAGCATCATCATTGCATGGTACGCCACACATCAATATCATCATTACGTATTACTGTACATGCGCTTGTACATATAAACATACCTTGTATAGATCCTCATCAACAGGTGTGTCTTAGTCCAAATCCCAGTCAAAAGCAGGCTGAGAGAGAACATCTCTTCATATTGTGTAAGACCCTTAACACAGATGTCTGTCAACTTTAGACTGTTTAAGCATGCTGTAGGTGTCCAAAACGGGTTATCATGTCATCGAGTATGGAGATGCATCATCATCATCAATGTGCATACAACTCTTAATCTGCCTAAGAGAGTATATTTGTGGCTGCCATAAAGACGAACCATTGCTGTAGATGACAGTCCATTAATTCCAGGCAAACATTGAACACTTGCAGCTGATATAAATGACTGATATGTGTGCCCAGGTGTCCACCACTTTACTATGGAGAAGATGATAATAGAGTGCTCAGAATGCCAATACCAGTGCTTGACTATGCTTCATTGATATTCTCAGGCTTGCAATAATGCAACCAAATCAAGCAAATCCCAACCAATGTTCAAGAGGATACACTGAGAAGAAGACCCTAAACTTACTCACCTTGGACTGTACACCTTCTCAGATTGTTTGCTTTCTAGCATAAACTTGAACTGAGTGTATATATGGAATATCAAGCCAAGTTCAAAACCAAAGTCTCATTCCTTCATGTATACATGTGTCAAAAACAAACTTCAATCAAGGATTAGATTTGACTGTACATATTTCATGCCTGGAGTGTTCATCATAGTGTTTCACATGCATCATCATGTCATGGACTGTCAATAGGTCTGCACTTTTATCATCATACAACAGTGTAAATGGTAAACATCACTATATAGATCACTGTATGCGCACTAGCATTGAAAAAAAGAAGGTTTGTTGTAGATGACCATCATCCAATACCTAAGGAAAGTGAAGAACTCAGACTGTACATACACTGCAATTTCGGGACTGGTGTATAGTTAATCAAACCTTGGTCTCTGTCTGTTCAACCTCTCCCACAACTGCTTCAATTCGGGTCTGTTTGATGACTGGTGTATTGTTGTAAAAAGGGGCCCCAAGCAAGTGTAGAAGGCTTCTTAACACTGCGGTAAACACTAAAAAAAAAATTCGGGTCCTCTGCAATTTCCATAGTCACCAGTTTACCACAGTCTGCTCCTACCATTGAAAAATTTCAGACCAAGTGTCTCAGCTGCGAGTTCCTTGCCTTCTCTTCATCTTAGTTAATGCAATTTTGGAGTGGGAGAATGTGTTTAAATACACATTCAAGGTGGACATATTTCATGTTGGCCGACTTGTCTTCAAAGGTAAGAATGGTAAGATATTTAATTTTTAATTTAAAATTGTAATTTAATTTTTTTTTAATTTGACTTTTAATTGTCGCACAAACTTCTTACCACTTCAATGGTCAATCTCCGTACCATTAGGGCTTGTTATATGTATTTCTATTATTTTATATTCTTCAATAGTCAACCTCTCAAGGCTCAAGGTCACCACATCATTAAAATTAATGGGAGTGTGTCCTCCACATCGTCATAGGGTTGCATCAAGCCACTAGGGATTTCAATTCCATGTGTAAGAGTGGGATCTACATCATCTTCTTCCCTCCTTCAAGTGCAAATGAGTTTGTCCAAGTGCAAAGTCTCTTCATGTACTCAGGACCATTTTCAAGACCTTATGACCACATCATACCATCTAACCATGTCAAGTGCAAGTAGTGTGCTCCATGAGCTTTGCAAGGGTATCAGGGTCTTCATCAGGTGTTCCAAGTCTTCATGGGCTTCTTCATCATACCTACGACATGTTCATGGGTTCCATAGCCTGTTAAGGACCATACAAGGTCATCATCATCATACAAGAGCTCCATGACCCCAACAAGGGTTGCAAGATCATCAAACCACTAAGTGTGGGTCCAAGGACTTCTTCCAGGCTTCTTCATCAAGCAAGGGGCTTCATAGGCTTCTTTAACCACCTCAACCACACCAGGAGACCTTCAAGGGTCAAGATTCATCACGACATCACTTGTGGGGTTGCCAGACCTTCTCTTGGGGTACCATGACACCATTAGAGCATGAATGACCACAGAATGGGTCATTAATGCTTCTCCAACCCATCTAGGGCTTCTTCATCATCTACAAAGGCTTCAGCACCATCTCCAGGGTCTTCAACACCATCAACAATGTCTTCAACATCTTCAACAAGGTGGTGGCTCCAAGATCCAACCTTGTGGGTACAGGGACATTGTCAACTGGGTACAAGGTGCTTCACGGCACAAACCCACTCTGTAAGGGGTCCAAGGCACTGCAAGAGGGACTTGGTGGCATCAATGGCAACCTGTGGGCCCACAGCAAGTCCATGTTGGCATCAATGACAATTTCATCAACATAAAGATAGGTCAAAGTAGAGGGAAAAGACACATTCATTCTTCACGAAGACAATTTTGTCTGAAGACGAAGAAAGAGGCCAAGAGAGATAGAGGATGCAGCAATAGAGAGAAGATCGACTTGCAAGTTCAATAGGTTGTTGAATATGGAAGAATCAACATTTCCTTACAGTTGTATGGAATTCTATACAACTGTACAGACAAATCCGTACGGATCTATACAGTTGTACGGATAGGCTGTACTGTTTCTTCTTCTCAGATCTGGCAGCAGCTTCTTAGACCTGTTTGTCGTTTTCCCTCATTGGTAGGCATAAAATCCTCTGTTTGAGGTGTCCTTGTAAGTTGAGTATTGATGATAAAATGAGTTTGAAGGACGGATTTTCAAGTTTCGTGTTTTATACTTCCGCTGTTTGTTTTCCAACTATATGTGTGATTAATGCATGCTCAGATTTATTTCTGTTATGAAGTAAATTTTAAGATCTTAATTTATTTGGTAGAGGCATAGGATAGCATTCACCTAGGGCTTGGGAAGTTTAACAACCTTAAGTTGTTACTGATGACAGATCATTTACAAAGGGGAAAATGAAGGGGATGGATGAATACACTAGTGAAATGAAAAATGGCTAGGCAAAATGTTATGAAATGGGTGAAACCACTCAACTTGGTTCACTAGCATACAAATTAACCTTCAAAATGACACACTTCTAAGGCAGAATGACACCAAGATTAGACTAAGACATGAGTGACTGCTTTAAGTGTTACGAGTCATTATACAAGCATAGAAGTAAGTTAGTAACATCCCATGAATTCATATCATCATATAAGCAAACATTCTAAGTGTCGATGGGGGTAAGAGACATCACAACACTAGCGCATCTGACACCATCTCTTCTAGGCACGTGGACTATCTGAAAATGTTGGAAGGATCTTTGACCAATGACTCATGGAGAAGCCATAGATCTCATCTCTGGATCAACTGGTCAACCTATCACCCCTTGCTCAAAAAGGGGTAACATTTGGCTCCAACTGTGGGACATGTACTCTATGTGAGAGTGAATGAGAACTCCTTTATCTCCAAACCTGTTTCCTACACATACATCCGACTCAAGTGCATATCAAATATTGGAAAGGAAGCAAGGCATAAGTGCCTTGTTCCAATCCACATAATAATAAATAAAAGTAGTGAAGTACGATTGAAAACAAGTTAGATCTCATCTCTGGATCAACTGGTCAACCTATCACCTCTTGCTCAGAAAGGGGTAACATTTGGCTCCAACTGTGGGACATGTACTCTATGTGAGAGTGAATGAGAACTCCTTTATCTCCAAACTTGTTTCCTACACAT
>LPNX010190760.1:151316-172905 GCA_001517045.1 Pseudotsuga menziesii
ATCAGATTTTATTCATAAAGCAAGTAAAGTGCATGCAATTAACACATCAAATGGAATGCATACAGTCAAAAGCAAGATCAAGATGGAAGTGCAAACCATCCATTCATTCCTAATGGTAATGCTAACGAGCTTATTCATCCGAAACTAATCCAAGCATGGGATGAACCAATCACTAGGTGAAATTAGAAAGGCAGTGTAACCAAGTGCTCATCTCATCAAGACCTTGTGTTTGGTTACCAACGAAAACAGGGATACATCAAAGCACAAGTAGATAAAGGCTGGAATCTTAGTGAAGTGCAGGTTACATTCCAAAATGTGCTCATGAACAAGGGAAAATGTACTATAATCACAAGAATAATGGCACACACCATTGCAAGAGTCCTCTATCCAAGGTGTATTTTGTTGGAACACACAGTCATACTGAGAGAGGGGCGGTGAATCAGTATCACACCTTTTTATCAATTTTCACTTATTTAATTATGTACCATTATCAATTATCAACATAAAAACATAGTACACATAATATTTATATGGAAACTGAATTTACTGAATTGTTAAAACCATAAATTACAATGAATTGTAGGGGACACCAATCTCCACTGATGGTGTGAGCACCCTCACTCACATATTTGCAGACATCAGTATGACAGGGACACCAATACCTTGTGCAAGCGCCGATTTTCTCTTTGCAGGAACCAACCTGTGAGGACACTAATCCTCTTATGTGCACCAACTCAAAATCAACAAGTACTAACCTGCACCTGCACTTAGCAGGCACGAACCTGTTCAAAGGATGAGGACACCAAACCTCTTGAGCACCATCTCAAATTTGCATGCAGCAATCTGTAAAGTAGATGAGGACACCGATCTTTTGTAAGCACCAACTTGGTCTCTTCAAGATCTGATCATCTTGAAACTGCCCTTCACATCTGTCTTTCTTATTCTATCTCTGCATCTGTCTTTTCTGCCTTCAAAATCTGCTACAAGATTTGTCCTCAAATGTTTCTGCTTTTAGCTTCTATCCAAAACTGCTTCACAAAGGGGTACACAAAACTAGGTCAAGGCTGCTTTCAAAACCTGCTCAATTCACCTTGAAGTATGTGCCAAGATTTCCTTTGAAATCTGTTTTTAAACAGTCCCTGAATTTTGCCAAAGATGATTTTCAAATTTTGTCACAAATCTGTGTAGGAATAGGTTCAAGATACCCTTTAACCCAAATACTCTTCAAAAACAGTTTACCAAAGCTGTCTTTTTTTTCCTGCTAAAACCAGTTTAGATTCCTCCAGAGATCTGCGCCTTCCTTAGTTATTCAAAACCTCTCTCATGCTCTTCATTTCAGCCTTCTCAGGACTGTCTTCGACCTACTTCTCTTCTTCCTCAGATCCCCATTTATTCGCTGTCTCAGATTTCTTATCAACTTCACACGCACACCCAAATGAGGGAGGACTACACTTATATTTACACACTTTCTTTACCCTTCTTTTAAACAGGGCCGACATGCTTTTCTTTATGTGTCTCTTCAAAATCCCCTTTGACCAGGCCACCTGTAGATGTGACTTTTCAATTTGATATGATGCTTGTATAGATTATAAGGTTGACATATGAATAAATGTAGTGGCTTCCATAATAGCTAAATACCCATATGTTGGGTTAATGTTTACATAGTCACCCCAAGAACTTTTTTGAATGATAATATGACTGAGATTGAAGGCTTTCATGAATGAAAGCATGAAATCATTCTCTTGACCATGTGCATGTTTGGCGGGCCTTTTTCTAAAGACCTGCGGGTATTTTCGTTAAGGTCTGCAGGCATTTTCCTTAAGCCTGCGGGCATTTTCCTTGAGGTCTGTGGGCATTTTCCTTAAGGGTGTGTGTATTTTCCTTAAGCCTGCAGGCATTTTTATGGCCTCTGTGCATCTCTCCATAGCCTGTGGGCATTCCCTTGTCCTGCTGGCATTTTTGCAAGACTCCTACGAGTAAGTATTTCTGCAAGACTACCGTGGGCATTTTTGCAAGACTACTGCAGGCACTTCTTCAAGGCTAGTGCGGGCATATTTCTGCAGACATTTCGAGACTGGTGCGGGCATATTTCTGCAGGCATTTCGAGACTGGTGCAGGCATATCTCTGCAGGCTTTTCGAGACTGGTGCGGGCATTTTCTCAAGTACCCCTGCGGGCATTTTTGCAAGAATATGGTGGGCATTTCTTCAAGGCTAGTGCGGGCATATTTCCTTAATGCTGCTGCGGGAATTTTCACTTATCTGTCCATGCCCTGCTGCAGGCATTTTGTCAAGCCCAAGTGCAGGCATAATGCAACACCTGCAGACACTCACATAATGCTCCAGGCATTCTCCACATCAACTCTGCTCCTCACTGCCACATCATCTGCCACGCCATATGCCACATCATATCAGCCATATTGACATCAATGACAACATTTGTCCAACATATTTGACATTGATCTATTATGACTCAGTTATATTCTGCAAATATCTTTTAAGTTCCAGAATTGATAATCTTGACGATCATGGTTTTATATTCAAACGATATCTTGAATATTTCCAATTTAGTGTTAGATGTATTTGGCATTTATAAATTTATGTATTCAAGCACTATTTGGGGATATTAACTTGGCCTAATTACACACATCTAACTAAGTTACATTTCAATCCCCTTGACTCTCTTCAATATATCCACATCCAATCAACCCTAGGGAAGCCCCCCTTTCCCTTGAGAGCTGATCAAAAGTGTTGCAGTAGAATGTAATGCATATAGTCTTTTGTTTAGTGTACCAATAGCCTTGTTTTCTTTTCCTATGATGTGTTTGATCAGTGAGTCAATAATATGCAGAGGCGCTCTAACCATTTATGATATTTAGTATTCAACTTGTTGGCTAAATAAGCATTTCAAGCTTTCATGCTTTGATCTCAGCTCTAATATCCTGCTCGATAAGTAGTGCTTCCATATTTTCATGTTTGTACCACTATGGCAAGCTGCCAATTCAGTAAATTCGATTTTTGCATCTTTATACTTGTATCATCGTGGACACTTTCTTCCAAGTTCAAGGCATCTTGGATGTCATGCATGTTGATGTTTTTTTGCCAAAACAATCCAGGAGACTATTATGAGAAATCGTAAGCTCGTTTCAACAACCCCTCTATATTGATATTTGTTCTCTTCTGAAAAAGATTTCCAACCTCTGTGTTTTAGCAAACTTGAGCGACAGCTAGCAAAATTGTGTATGGGGCGCTAATATTATTCTCACTTCGGAGCACTCAACAACCTTCCTATCGATCATTCGCCATTCCAGACAGCTTTTGCACCTCTCAAGATGGCAATTTGTCATTTCTACACAGCCCAATATCAGGTGAAATGGTAGAAAATTGTTGTTTCTCAAATTGTGCAGCCATGTATAATTTCACTAGGATAAATTTGTTTGGATTGCAAAGAAAAGTGAATTTCGACTAGGAAATGATTTCCATATTTCTCATTGTGGGTTACTTTTACTCTATTTTTGGGCTTTTGTGAATGGTGTTTTGGCCTCATAATAGTGATTTTTGAGCCAATTTGCTCATTTCTCCTACTTTCTTGAGCCTAACATAGGCTCAATTCCAAACTTAGACACAACTCATTGATGGGTACTCACTACTCCTTCCATTGTATGAATCTAGTTCTTTCTGTGATTTTCCACTCCCTAATTCCCCAAAAGAGATTGAACTGCAAATTTGTTCTCAAGGACATTTTTGTAGATATTTTCTCTAAGATATTAATTCTGAATTTCATATTAATGTGGTTTTGTATGCCACCCACATGGCTAGTGACATGGCACCCATGTGGTGGTTGACATGGTGCCCACCTGTAAAGTGACATGTCATGCTTTAGCTTCTTTCTGTGTCTTTATTCTTTTGTGCCATTGTTGTAGGCCACAAGGACCAAGATAAATGGCATTTAAGAGGCGGACTGCTGATCTCATCGTTCAGATGGTGGCTGGGAATTTGGGTGAGAATCCTTGGGAAGGCTCAAAGAATCCGAAAGTGTGTTGTTGGTCATAGATGTCTTTGAGATCCAATGACGAGTTGATTCCTACACTTTACCTTTGTTTAGTTGACACCACCTTCAGTTGCCATTGATCTGTCATTATCCAAATAGTAAGTGGGATTCAAGCCTGCTCAGACACCATCTTAGTCATGAAATCTTGCTTAGCATCGATGCATCACTCTCCCTTCTGATCCAACCACTGGAGGGCTTTACTTCATTACTCTTGTAACTTTGACACCATTACTTGCTTGTTGTTGATCTATTATAATCCGATGTTGGGTAGGGTTTCTCAACTAACACTGCCTTGAGATCTCTAAGGATCCTGCTTTTGTGCATTAGACATTGATTAGTGCTTAGTCTAAGAATTATTGCTTCTCTCAACGTCGCCTCTTTTGTACCTTAGACACTGAAACCGTGCTTTGATACCACTTTGTTATGTGCTTAGACTCGCCTCCAATGACCCTAAAAAACCATCTTCCATCTACCAATTAGATCTACTAGTTGTGAGCCCATCTAGCTTCTAATAATTCAACTTGGATTTCATATGCAAAATGAATGGTAAAATGTCATTGCATAAACGTAAATTCATAACCAACATCCAATTGGAATTCACTCATGTAACATAATGTCATATACATACCCAGAAAACACGAGGGATACTCCAATCAAATCCCATGAACCTTCATTTTAATAGCTTTAACGTTAGTCTATCCATTTCATGAAACACATTTCACATCATTAATAGAAATCAAGGAATCAATGACAGGAAGATGGAACACAGCTTGGTCTACATATATCCTTGTGGATATTCAATTCCAATGTCATGTACAAAATCAGTAGTTAATGGAGTTCCCAATTAACAGAAAAATACACATAACAAAGACAAATATGCACAATAGAGTTGACTACTTATATTTTGTTAAACATTCATCCACCAAACTAATTTCAAACAAACGATTCATTGCCCAATCATAGGCATATGTTGTAGTTGCCAACCTGAAGGGCAAAGATAAGTCACTGGAATATTTCAGAACGTTTCGGTGTGATCCTGAAATGGTTCCTGATTTTTTGAATCGTTTTTGGCTGCTACAGAGCATGTTTCCAGCCAGAAAAATAATTTTGACGTGAAAAAAACTCATAAAAGCAAAGTCAAATACTAACCCTAAAATTGAGTCTCAAAGCTTATAAAAAAGACTGAAACCCTAACCCTAAATTGATGAATGGTAATCTTTTTTTTTAAATTCTCATGGTTTTTGGTCATTGTATTTTTCTGAAAATCAATCAAGTCTTCTGGATCTATGTTGTTGGGAGTGGAGAGTGGGAGCCACGCGAAGAGCGAAATTTTCAAAAGCTATATATTTTAATATATTTTGATGGATTTATATCTAAAAAGCATGTAGGATGTTGAATTAGCTATAGAAAACATGGATTTAAGTTTAAACCATATAACATCAATCATCTAGTAGTTATAACATTGCCATCAAATGATCAACCATAATAGCTTTTATAGGAGCTTGGCAAAGAAGGGAGGTACCATAACATTGTCATAAAATGATCAACTTGTATAGGATCTTTTAATATAGGAGAGTTCTGAGTTACGGAAGTGCCTCCGGAGCACGCTCCGCGCTCCCAAAGGGAGCAAGGGGTGGGCGGGGGGAGCAGAGTTCTGGATCAAGAACCCACTGATCTTTAGGGATTTTACTGCATCAAATACTTGTCTATGATAGTGTTCGTGTTACAGCCTAGTGTAGAAATCTGAAATATAATGTTGTTTTATTGTCTTAACTTTTGGCGTTTGCATCAAATTCATCAGCTTTGTTACACTAAACCCAGATTTAGAATAGCTTGCGTATTGGAATTGACCTATGTTACACGGGAACCGCTCTCGCCTTTCAGGAAACTCGTTCCTAAAGTTCCCGCGTTCCAGGGAGCTTAGGAACGGGTACAAAAATTCCAAAATCAGGCGGAATGGTTTTGGGAGCTCCGGAACGATTAGGGAACGTCAGGCTGCAAAATGTGGGAGCTTGGGAGCTTCAATTTTGACGTTTCCGTTGTTGGGAGCTTGCACACGCTCCGTATTTTCCCAGGAACGCCCACACATTACTCATCCAACAAAAACGCCTAGTTGTTCCCAAATCCACGAGCCCAAATTTTTACGTGTTCTGTAAGGAATTTGGTGCCCGAATCGCTTGAAATTTACCCCGTCAAAACCCAACACGCAATTAGGATGCAAAATACAATATCTCTGTCGCGTTTGACTGAATTGTTGAAGCTCTATTCCCGTGCTGACTCGCTGAGTGTGAGAGAGACAATTCGTATGCCTTCTGAGTGTGAGAGAATTGAGAGCCAAACAATTTGTGTTGTGACTGTTGAAATTTAGCATTTGCATATAACTTTAAAAATTTGCAGATAAACTTAAACAAATCAGCAGTGCAGTAAAAACACATTCATCACATCAACACAATGGACACAAGATTTTTCATTGGGGAAACCTTCAAAGGACTAAAACCCCAAAAGCATTAGTAGCTCATCTCGTAAATGAGATGACTTAAGAAATTCTTCAAAAAGTTCCTCAAATCCATATCTGGATTTTACCCACAGTAACTGTAAAATTTATCAGTAAAAATTAGACTGATAAATTCAACTACAATTTCCAGAATTACAAAATTTTCAATTTAGGGCTTTATCAGAAAAAATGATTTTCTTTCTCCTGCCCTGAAAAACACAGACTGCCCTGAAAAGACTGTGAGTTGCCTAGGCTATACTTTTCTATCAGTTGCCCAAGTTGCCCGAACTGCTCGGATTTGGGCTTAACTGCTGCTCGCTGACCTTTTACCTGCCCGACTGCCCTTCCATGCTGCCCGTGATCCTTCTACCTGCCCGGCTTCCCTCCTGCTAGTGCCCGACTGCCCCCGTGCAGGCTTGGTGCTGCTTGGCAGCTTGCCCGAGTCCTCACGGGGTGGCCTGTGGGTTGCCTTGAGGGCTGTGCAGCCACCAACTTCTATAACACCCTCACGGGTGAGCCTTGAGGGCTGCCCGGAGGTGTTGTGGGCTCACGACTGCCCTAAGGGTCGGCTCTAGGGCTACTCGAGGGTGCCCGATGTGCCTCGACCCTTATGGGTTGAGTTGCCCGTAAAAGAACGAGGGCAGTACCCCTGCCTAAAAATAGCATAGCGCAGCTCGTGAGAGAGAAGAAGTCGCTGCTCGGATTTTGTCTTGGTTGCCCTGGGAAAATAAAGAGAGCTGCCCAAAAATAAAAATGCTGATAAAAACCCTACCTGAGGGTTTGTTGTAGATGCCCTAGCTGGGGCAAGAAAGTCTTCAGTAAATAACAGCTTCACCTGTCAAAGCAAACTTGTGTGTGATAATGAGAAGACTTGATCTTCTTTTATAGCCTTCATTCTTCTGTTAAGTGGACCAAAATTATGAAAGATAAAAATAATAATATTTTAATCTTTTCCTAATTTCACTTTTACCTTTTACCAAAAGTCCTTATTTACTTTTGACTTCCACCTATGGTCCTTTTCCTGTGGTACAAAAGTCTTTATTTATTTTGACTTTTGACTTTGGCCTTTTTTCAAGTGCCCCTGTGGTCCTTTTTTATTCCAAAAGTACATCATCATAAACCAAGAGAGTTACTAATGCTTTTATCTCACACTCTGTGTGACACATAGATCTGGTACTAGGGTAACTTAACTAAGGGTAGCTAATCCTTGGAGAAGTACACCAAGCCCATAGATCAAGGGTTAGAGTGCCACACATGCCTAGACCCAGTCTAGGGCTTAAGTGCCTTCATTCTCCAAGAGAATGGCTACTCAGAACTAAGCTGAGTCTACTAGTACTAGACTGGTCTACATCGTGGTCCCAAGCCAGATGTCTACTCAACACTAGGTTGAGTCTACCTAGGGCAGAGCTGGGTCTATATCATGGTCCCTGACCAGATATCTACCATTCAACAGAATGGTCACTCAACACTAGGTTGAGTCTTCACCGTGGTCTCGGACCAGGTGGTCCCATTCTCCTCAGAGAAGGGCTCTCGATGCTGCTCAGAAAAATCAATAGTGACTTGGCGTATTGTGTGAGAGGGCCCAACATTGACGGCCTCCAAAACCATCACCAAGAGTGCTGGGCAGAGATGGCCTCAGAAAGTGATGCCAGTAGCTATCAATTTTGAAGTCTAGATGTATTAATGATTTAATCACATGGCATATTGTTAAGAAATATTTTTAAAAATATATATTATGGAATTATCTATCGATATTTATTTAGAGTAATTAAAGTGACAATATTTAACCTAAGCAGACACGCCAGGAGCAAGTGGCATATTTAACATGGGCAGAGACAGCCTCATAGAGTCACAATGTTTTAAATTTATTAATCATATAAACAGATATGTTGATAATAAATATTGTTAAAGTGGCATATTATTAATAAATATTTTTTAATCCAACTATATTTTAATTTATAAATTAGTGTTTACATTTTGCTTAGATTCTAGTGTTTAGATTGCACTAATATTAAGTATACATTTGATAATTGTTGTACAGAAAGCTATAGATTATAATATTTTTAAATACTATTATACTAATACAGTAATATAGGATATAGTATATACTTATAATTCAAGTTTAATTCTGTTTTTTAATTATATTTTTATTTTTTAATATATATTATTTGCCGCTCCCAACCCGTCGTTTCCTGTAAATTTGGGAGAAAATGGCCGACTGTGTTTATTAAGGGTTATGTGGACTAATACTTATTTCCAATAACCTTTCAGCTGTTAGAATTTGACAGCTGCAAAACCAATGAATGTTCCTTTCCAACTAAACCACCCTGAGAACACCCGTTAACCTATCTTATTCCCATAGGTTCGAGCAGGTACTGACAATTAGGGAATCAATTGAAGACTGATGCCATCTACAGAAAATCTAGGGCATTGATATTATATCACCATTGGGTCGAAGAGGGCCACCGGAGCCAAAGGCCATCAGCATGCATGACATCTAAGCATTATTTATTGATGCATGCACCCGATTAAGTCTCCATGCGGATGCATGCAAGTCAACTGCAAATTAGAAGTTAAAGTGACCTAATTAGGTCAAAAGTTAGGGTTTTTCGCAGTTGAAAGTTATAAAAGAAAGATAAAGTGAATGGAGACTCACTTCTGATTATTATATGATTTTGGAGCTCTTGAGCAGCAGCACAGCGTGCGGCCACAACAGTTGGGGTTGAAGACAGCGTCTTCAACTAACGGGGTTTCGACAGTGAGATATTTGCCCTAGTCTCATCTAGGGTAAACCATCCAAGTTCACCATTCGCTCTTCAATTTATTCATTCCTTTACAGTTATCCAGTATCCATCAGAGATTGTTTGTAGGGGCACAATTAGGTCGAAGAGGGCCACCGGAGCCAAAGGCCATCGGCATGCATGACATCTAAGCATTATTTATTGATGCATGCACCCGATTAAGTCTCCATGCGGATGCATGCAAGTCAACTGCAAATTAGAAGTTAAAGTGACCTAATTAGGTCAAAAGTTAGGGTTTTTCGCAGTTGAAAGTTATAAAAGAAAGATAAAGTGAATGGAGACTCACTTTTGATTATTATATGATTTTGGAGCTCTTGAGCAGCAGCACAGCGTGCGGCCACAACAGTTGGGGTTGAAGACGGCGTCTTCAACTAACGGGGTTTTGATAGTGAGATATTTGCCCTAGTCTCATCCAGGGTAAACCATCCAAGTTCACCATTCGCTCTTCAATTTATTCATTCCTTTACAGTTATCCAGTATCCATCAGAGATTGTTTGCAGGGGCACGTGTGCAGCCGTAAGGGGGTTTTTAGCTGGAAAACCCCAAATCATTCGATGGGTCTTCAGATCTCAGTCTACCTTCAGAACCTAGGCACCATTCTCATCATCGGTATCATACACCAGTACTCGGTGATTATCAGATCCAGTCTTACTCATCCAGAGCAGTTATCTGCAATTTCAGGATCAGGGGTGCGTGAGCAGCTAAACCTCTAGATCAATTCGCTAGCCTGCCTAGAGACCTCAGAACTTCCGCATGTGTCAGGCATCCTCTCTGGCACCGGAAGACTACCACTCTTGCAAATTCTCAGCTTCAACGGACACCTCCTTCATTGAAAACGTCACCCTTAGCTGATTTTGGGTTCGTGCTGCTGGGGTATCACCGGAGGTAGAAGGTACCAGTGCATCTCCAAATCGGCTCTTGATGCATGCATATTCTCTTAG
Source organism: Pseudotsuga menziesii (assembly GCA_001517045.1). Classification (NCBI taxonomy): domain Eukaryota; kingdom Viridiplantae; phylum Streptophyta; class Pinopsida; order Pinales; family Pinaceae; genus Pseudotsuga; species Pseudotsuga menziesii. The sequence goes on from LPNX010190760.1 coordinate 161,602, forward strand.
GAGCGTTTCAGCTAGCTTATCAATGGTAAGTGTTACATTATATCCTGCAAACCCTAACCCTAATTTCAGCTATAAAATAGGGAAATTTTGCATGGCAGTTTGCATGCCTGGCTATTTCAGTAACTTTGCATAGAAATAGAAAATATCAGTATTTGGGATATTACAACCAAGATCACTAGAAGAAAGACAAAGCACAAAAACAATGCGGAGCTCGTTTATCCACGATGATCACAAAGATCATCTCCCAGACATAGACACAACAGTGTCACCCCCGAGCTCACCCTTCCAAGAGAAAAAATCGTTCAGAGATAGATGTACATGCAGATGATAGTAGCATAAACCTAAGAAAGTGAAAGAAAAACTTCTCCAAGTTTGGAGAACCCCAAACACAGTCTCCTCTAGCAGTGGCGAACTTATCTCCTCGCTAGGGCGAACTTTCTTGAGTAGCTTAATGTAAAAATGAAGTGAGGCGCCTCTTATTTATAGTGTAAGTCGCTAGCAAAATTATTTTTTGTTTGGGGCCGACTTGTCCTTTTTTCTGGGGCCGACTTGACTTGACTGGTCCTCTTTGTGGGCCGACGTTTTGGTCTCTTTCAGTGCCGACTTGTGAGGATGATCCTCACGCAACTACTACTCCAACATCAGCGGGCTTCAGTGTTTTACATTTTGTTTTTGCAGCCAATATGAACTCTTAATCTATGCTCCTCTTTTACTCCATTGATAGTACATTCTCAAGCCCTTGTCCTTCTGTCATTGAGGAAATTGTGATGATACCATGTTTAGCAAATTCTTCATATGGTATACATGTTGTGATATTTTAGTATTATTTCATGCATTTATCAGTCGAAACCATAAGAAGTAAACATCAGAACCAAGAGAAGTCAGTGTTGTCTGCTGTCTAGAGACAACATTATAGCAGAGAGCACAATATTGCACGTCATCACACATTTCATCATAAGGCTCAATACATGAGGCCACTTATTTATAATTTGAGTGTTCTTGATTAAATGTTCAACAAGGGTTGGCTTATTTATGACACCCAGGATAGAGGAATGTTCTGTGACAATATTTGAGTTTATTAATTTCAAATTTCAATTGTTAGAAATGACATGAATGCTTCTAAATTTAATTTATTAATGGTGATTTGAATTATTTGTTTCATGGGTGTTTTGCACATATATATGGTTTTCATTCCCTCCTCTGTATCCATTTCAGTGCAACTTAGATTTTAGGTTAAATATACAAGGCTTAATCTTGCTCTAATGATTGCAGAAAATAGTCAAGCTATCTGGAAGTCCTGATTGAACAACAATTGTGATCATGAAATGAAGCAAGAGGAACTGAGTAGAATTCAGTTTTTGTTAACCTGGGGTCGAGACCTCAAATCTACGAATATTATCCTAAAATTTATAAAGAGACAGCTCTTGTTTTTCCACATCTGTTTTTTTGCAGAAATTCTCTGGTAGGTCTCAATTCCATGGGTTTGACCCTAGTAGGATCTTGGGGTATTTTTATACATTTCTACTTTGATAATACATGTTTGATCCGGATATTTCTAATTTGATTCTCAATGCATGTCAAGATCCAGCTAGTTTGTACCTGTATTTCCAGGTTCTTATTTCCTTTTGTGTATTCCTTCAGGAATAACATCATTGGATACTGTACCTGCTTTGTCTTTCCACTAGAAGGTAATGCTTTGTATGTTGCTTCTTAAACACATCACTGGATATCGTACTGCTATTACTTTCCACTAGAATGTATTACCTTCTATGTTGCTTCTTGAGCTTCATGGGTAGATTCTTACCTTTGACATATTTTTTCTAGAAGTTGCAATGGCAGGTTAAAGGCATGTACCAGTTGGTAGAGTAATAGTGAGCTTCTGGTGGTTGTATTTTTATCAACTAGTGTTGGCAATGAAATTTAATTATGTTGTGTGATTATAATGTAGAGCTCAGTTTCTCGTCAATATTGGGTTGAGACCCTGAATCTCCTAAATTTTGTCCTAAAATATGCAAATAGACAGCTCTTGTTTCCCTATATATTGTTTTTGTTGCAGAAATGCCCTGGTAGGTCTAAATTCCATGTGTTTGATTCCCAGCAGGATAATGGCATATTTTCATATATTTTTGGTTTGATTCTACATGTTTGATCAAGATATTTCTAGTTTGATTCTCAATGCATGTCATTTTGCCAGCTTGTTTGTAGCTGTATTTCCAGGTTTAAATTTTTTTGTTCTCTGTACACCTTAAGGAAGAGCACCTTTGGATATTGTACTACTTTGACTTTCCACTAGAAGGTAATGCCTTTTATGTGGCTTCTTCAGGTTTAATGGGTAGATTCTTACCTTTGATGTGCCTTGCTTCTAGAGGTTCCATTGACAGGTTAAGGCATGTACTATCTGAACTTCATATATTGTTGCAGATACCAATTGGCAGAGTAAGAGAGGACTTATGGTGGTTATATTTCTATCGATTGGTTTTGTCAATGGAATTCAATTCCCTTGCATAATTATGATGTAGAACTCAGTTTCTCCTCAATCTGGGGTTGCGATACCAGATCTACTAATACTGTCCTGAAATCTGCAAAGAAATTGCTCTTGTTTTCCAACATATGTTTTTTTTTTGCAGAAATGCCCTGGTAGGTCACAATTCCAGTGGCTGACTCCCAGCAGGATTTAGGGATATTTTTCTATGTGTAGTTTGATGCTACATGTTTGATCAAGATATTTCCAGTTTTATTCTTAATGCATGTCGAGTGCAAGCTAGTTTGTAGCTATATTTCCAGGTTCAAATTTCTTGTTCTGCGTGATCCTTGGGAAGAATATCATTGGATATTGTACTTATTTGACTTTACACTATAAGGTAATGCCTTGTATGTTGCTTCTTTAATTTAATGGGTAGATTCTACAAGTTCCAATGGCAGGTTAAAGGAATGTATCGCCGACATCATCTATTAATGCACATACTAGTTGCCAAGGAAGTGGGCTTCTGGTGGCCATATTTTATTATCTAGTTTGGCAATGAAATTTAGTACCGTCCTGTGGTTATAATGTTCACAAGTAAATCCACAACATTTCAGGTCTGATATTTCCCTATTTATTCATGCTGTGTACGCCTAATCAGTTTTCTGTTGCTGGGAATTCAAGGTTTAGAAACCATGATAAGTAATGCAGCTTTTCTTTTTGGTATTTGGGAAGCTTATAATCAGGGATCAAATTTGAAGGGCTGGTCTTAATTTCAGATAGAAGGTTATATATTCATGCTACCCTTCTGTTATGAAGGGTTTTTAAAATATTCACATTTCAAATGACATTAACAAATTGATTTCACACTTCATACAAAAACATGTGCGAAAAAATATTGTATTTCAATTAAATTTATAATACTAAAAAAATTTAAAAATGAAACTGGTAGCCCTTTTTAATCTTCTGTTTTGTGCCAAAGTGTATATAAATGCAAACCTAGACAAAAAATTCAACAGAGAAAAAAATCTATACAAACATTTCAAATTCAGCTTTGGATCTACTTAATTTTTTGTAAAATTACACTGCTAATGGCGAATTCCCAGCACTAAAAAAAACTCAACAGTTCCAAGGTTCAATCCAATGTAAGCACTGAATTTTGGCTGAAACTAACCAGAATAGTTCCCCATATGAACACAGTCAAGATTAATTGTACAGTACACAGCCTTTGACTGCATATAATTTTTCCCATGCTTGCTGCAATTGCAATGTAATTAAACAAAAGAAAAAGAAATGACAAACTGCAATGTGATTAAGCAAAATAGTTTTAGATTAACCTACAAACAATCAGTTCCAATTCAACTTTGGATCCATGTAATTTTTTTTAAATTACACTGCTAATGGCAAAGTGCCAGCACTGAAAAAAACTCGGACAGCTCCAAGGTTCAATCCAATGTAAGCACTGAATTTTGGCCGAAACTAACGAGAATAGTTCCCCATATGAACACACTGTCAAGATGAATGAACAGTACACACAGCCTTCAACTGCATATATTTTTTCCCATGCCTCCTGCAATTTCAATGTAATTAAATAAAAGAAAAAGAAGGGAAAATCATGACAAATTGCAATGTAATTAAACAAAAGAGAATAGTTTATATTAATCTACAAAGAGTTCAAATTCAATTTTGGATCCACGTAATTTGTTTTAAATTACACTGCTAATGGCAAATTGCAAGCACTGAAAAAAACTCGGACAGTTCCAAGGTTCAATCCTGCAGCAAGGAGATGTGTGCTCTACCACACTGCTAGGTTTATGGTTTTTTCACTGTTGCCGGAGGATGAACTAATTATAGGACTTGGCCATATAAACTAAAGGGTCCGTGAACCCAATGTCTAAACAGTGGAAACATAATAAAGGGTCTGTGAACCCCACCTTTAAACACTGGAAATCAAACACAATTTTTTTTTAAGTAAATAGAAACCATTGACGCCAAAAAATGAACCGAGACCAATAATATATATTTTGAAAAACCTGCATCATTGTACTTTTGTCATACTTGTAGATAACAAAAATATTACAGTTTTCCTTAAAAAAGAAAAAACTACAAAGTCTGGAACAAAACTTGTGATATTATGTAACCCATCCAATCCTTATGCATCCAGAGTGGAATTACCTGTCAGATATCTTCAACGCATCAACAAATATAGGTGTTATAGCTGCAATCCACCCCATCTCCAAATAGATAGACACAATGCATATGTGGATTCAGTGAGAGAGTTGAATGAATATCTGAGAAAGCATAACCGATCCACAACTGTATCTCCCCAACAACAGTGTAAGAGACCAGCGGTAGAATTGTCTTCAAATATGGACCATCAAAAGACAAGGATGGGTTACCTCAAAACAACTGTATACTATGAATCACATTCTTCAAAACTATTTCTTAAATCACACTAGATATGAATTGAGTTTCGTAGTGTAAGAGGCTTTCTAGCTTTTGTCTGTTTCCATACATCATAAATAGCATTCCAATCTACCTCATTCAAAGTATGAGGTGCAGAAAGAGAGAGAAACATTAACATATCCAATGTTTCTGAAGAAAGTATTGATTTGCCCTCATTTTTTATCCAACTTAATTTTGAGAAGTATCTTTCACATACTGTTGTGCTAGCTGGAATAACAAGAATAATTTGCCATAGCTACATTAAACATGGAAATCCTTCAAACCACTCATGTTCAGCTCCACATAGATCCCATGCTCCAAACATATGCTTTTTTGGGTATGATCTATAAATAGTACAAATAAATTAATCCATTTCATCGAAACATTTAGCATGGTCCACGATAGGTGAGTCCCCAACACTGAATTTCTCACTTAAACATGTTAACCATCTTCTTGTTTGAGAGTCTCTATCATCCATATCCTCATAATAATTACGAGGACTAAAAAACTTAGCTGCATTAAATATAGGTAAATCCGTGAACCTCACATTTAGAGAGTCAATAACCTTCATTACAAGACTTTTGCCCAACATAATGAAATCATCGAGTGTCCCCGATCTCTGTGACTTGGGCAAACTGTCAAACCTCAATGCATGTACATGTACCATACTTGTGCAATTTGCAAACTCAAGAGTTCTTTGTTTTGTTTTACTTAAAAATGATGACATGTGCATCGTACCTGCCCCAAATGTGCCTCTTAAAAATCGTTTATGAAGCAAGCTAATGGTAACATCCAAAGTAGTTCCAACGGATGTAATATCAACATGATCTTCTTGGAACTTTTGATTCAGCTTATTTAACTCAATAAGCACATCTGCAAATAAATGAATGCAAAACTGCAGTTGAAATAATGTGGCAACCTCATACATTTTTTTCTCCCCTAACTCCCAGTTTCTTAACAAAGCAGGCATGAGCTTCACAAGGCGTTCCATAACCTTGCCTCTAGAGAGCCACCTAATATGATGAATTTGCAGCAATTCTAACCTTGTGATTTGAAATGAATCCATGAGCTCTTTCAATTCTCCATGTCTTTTGGCAAACTTTCCAAGCCACGAATAAACTTTGTTTACAAACTCGTCAATATCTTGCAACTCTGGAAAATAAGATGAAGCATCATTTGTTGCTAATGCTTCTCGATGAGTTATACAGTGGATATCTATTAAATGAGGAGCATGTCGACAAAGCTTAGTAGATAAACCTTCACGAATACCCCTCATTGCTGAAGCCCCATCAGACCCAAATCCAACTAGCTTTGTCAAGGATAGATCCATTTTTGCTAAAAGAGATGTAACAACATCATACATAGACTTTGATGTGCCATCTTTAATTTGAAGCAATTGTATGAATTTTGTAACACACTGGCCTCTTCCTGCATTTGACAAATATGTAATGTAAATGATCAAATGTTGCACCATAGTCCGATTAGTACTTTCATCAACTGAAATTGAATAAAAAGGGTTGTTGGAAATTTCATTTTTTAATTTTTTCCAGTAGACTTCTTTGGCAGCTTGTAGAAACTCTTTTCCAGATGATGTGTTTGTATATGCCGAATATTCATATGTTAAAGGCATGTGAGGAGTGTTTTTATACTTGTTCAAGTCATAGATTGACTTATATACTTCTAATGGTAAATCATGTATTGCAACAAAATACATGTTCTCAATTACTGATATAATTATATTTTTCTCAGCATCTACCATGATCTCTACATGTTTAGTAATTGGAAGAGTTCTCCGTTTTCTTTCTCTATCTAATAGCTGCAACGCAAATTTATGAACCTTTGATTTTGCATGGACACGTAGACCATTGACTTGAAGAGTAGTACTTCCATCTTTAGCAAATGGAGTTTCTCTTTTATATTTTACACACCATGAACACTTAATCCTTTGAACACTGTTAGGATCTTTTATAACGTAAGCCCAAGGAAATTCTGTCTTCCATTTGGAATTGAATGTTCTTTTGGGCTTCTTTAATGTTGGTTCCTCTTCAAGAAGTTCTACACTAACTGATTCAGGGCCTTCAAGTGGCTGACCATAAAATTCATGTTCATGGTGGTATGGTTGATTAGGGCATTGAGAAATACCAAATGCATCAGCAATTGAAAGTTGTTTTTTATCTTTCTTAGGACGACCAAGAGGTGACATTTCTCAATAATTTTATCCCTGTATTCAATCAATAAAATAAGTAAAATAAAAATACAAATTAATGATAGACATTAATTTCAGAATTATAAGTAAAACCTAAAACTTCAGAGCTAGTCTTTCTCTAATGCAAGCAAACCTGTAACAATCCAAGGGACCAATCAATTTTGTGATCTTGAAAAAACAACAAAATATTGATCTAAACTAATACTGTATCACCATTTAAGCAAAGATAAGCAAAAATTCAAAATATACAATTATTTTAAGATGTCTTAGATGTGAGTTATGAACCGGTAGAAATAATTCGATTCAACAATAAACCCACACTAATCCTCAAGCAAAATCTACCATTATCCATTTAGGTGCTCTCTCGTGAGATAATGGTAGATTTACAAATATTACGCCATCAATGCACAATGCACTTGTGGCCAGGCTTGGAATTTACTTTGCCTGTTAAACTGAAATTTGATGAGATGATCATCTTTCATTTTCCATGCCTTTCACTTTAAGTTTTATACAAATTCAAAAGTATCAAATTCATTAACATTTTTTTTATATAAATTCAGCCTAACCATTTGGTTGTGGACTAAAAATATTGTGATCATACTCTTCCGGTTGAAGTTTTCTGAGGGACAAAAGATGAGATTGATTTTGTTTATTATATCTCTTTTGTGATGATTATGATTGTTGTTAATTTCGAAACAAAATGTTAAAAAAATTCATTTTGTTTATTATATCTCGTGTGATAATTATGATTGTTATTAATTTCAAAACAAAATGTTAAAAAGATTCATTTTGTTTATTATATCTCGTGTGATAATTATGATTGTTGTTAATTTCAAAACAAAATGTAAAAGAACTCATTTAACTGCATTAAGAGGAAATATACAATTTTTCCACTGTGAGTTCAACGTTATCTCAAGATGAGACTTATTCTTTATGGATTTTCTCATTCATTATAATTACAATGACATAACCTAACTGTGATAGTAAAATCAAAATTCAGATAAAAACACATCCCACTGTTGATCACAATGCTGTTAGAAATGTGTACACTCCTGTTGAGGATGGAACAGAACAAGGAGCGTTATGACAACTGGCAAGAGCTCATGCTCCTGTCAACGATTCCGGTTACCATCAACAAATAGCCATTGGTAAACCATCTTCAAATTACATTAACCCTAATCCATTCCACACCTATAGAACTACTGTCTATTTAAGTTTTTATTTTGTTGATTGATTGCAGGATGAGAACTCACACAGTTGCGGAGCCTTTCATTATAGCCACTCACAGAGAGCTGAGCACAATGCATCCTTTGTACAAATTACTGAAACCGCATTATCTTAATACAATGGACATCAACCAAGCTGCTCGTGAGAGCTTACTAAATGAAAATGGAGTTATCAAACTAGGCTTTACTCCGGCCAAATATTCCACCGAGATGTCATCATATATATACAAAGAATGGAAATTTAACCAGCAAGGGTTACCCGTAGATCTTCTTAAAAGGTCAGTTGTCAATGACTAAAACGCTTGTTTCATTAATTCTTTATATAATTGCATGACCCGCTATTTTACATATGAATGTTGTATTTTATATATGCAGGGGAATGGCTGTCCTGAAGCTTGTAATCGAAGACGACCCATATGCTATAGATGGCCTGGAAATATGGTTTTGCATTGAGAGAATGAGATTCAGACTACTTATTCTTTATGGATTTTCTCATTCATTTTAATTACAATGACATAACGGTAAAATCAAATTTAGATTAAAAAAAACAATACTATTACCTATATAATACTCTGAATGAATGGAAGCGTTTACCTTTTTTTTCGTCAGAAGCCATAGGGAGCCAAGCTCTAAATGCCATCCTCAAAAAAAGACATGCATTAAACAACAATGGAGACACTTGACAGATAAATGGAAGTTGTTTGTTTGTTTTATTTTATATTATTTATTTTCAGGCATTAAGAAGCCATGGTCTCGACTCTGAATGCTATCCTCTAATTGAAAAAAACATTAATAAGAGAAAATGGTCCATAAAGTTTTGCAAATTTTGTTGAGTTTCTGTAAATGAATGTAAACTAAGAAATAAATAATATTTGTAAATTTTGGTGAGTTCATGTAAATATAAAAAATATTACAATTTTAGGGTTTCTTTATATCGATAAACTAATATCCGAGAACCATAGTACAAATTGGAAAAAATCATGTAGATTGGGATAAAAAAATGGCAAATAGCCGGAGCGGAAGGATGCATCCAATCGTTAATTTGTTGTGGTTTTTATGTTTAAGACTGGGGGGAGGAAAAAAAAGAAAACAAACTAAAACTAATTGACAGAAAAATTAAAAGAAAACAAACAAAAAATGAAAAAACGAATGGACAGAAAACTTGAAAGAAAACAAATTAAAATTATAACAAAACTAAAATTTAACATCTATGATACTAAATTCAATTAAAAATAAATTAACAATAACTCACAAAAAAATATAGAAATTAACAATAACTCACAAAAAAATATAGAAAAGCCAAAATTGAACTCCCTACCTGCAGGCTGCAAAAGCTGGATGATAATTAAAGGACCGAGAACACCTGTTCGACTGTGCGCAAGTGCAACCGGTAATTGATGTTGAGTTCTGATGGGGATAAGAGCACTGACACAGACTTAGCATAGACTCGAGAGGAGAATAGAAACCTATCTTTGAGACTTACCCAAATAAAAATCTGACTTGCATTGTTGCACATGAAGCAACAAAAAATACTGGAACTTGAAGCCGAAACTCAAAGAAAATGAATCATGGCAGAGGGAGGCTGAGAGTTTACTCCGTAGTTAGTATACTGTATAATAACCAAGTTCAGTGTTATCGACATTAAGAAACCAACATAAAAGATTATTACCCAGTTCCCGAATCCCACTGCCCGTAGCCCATTGCAATTTGTAGACTCGCTTCAAGCTGGTGTAGAATACAACTCAATGGTTACCAACTTACCAGCCTGTACATTTACACGGTAGAGGCTAGCCATTAAAAGCATTAATTACAATATCACCAACTTTATTAAACTTTAAGCTTGCCCGCAGGGATCAAATTTGAAGGGCTGGTCTTAATTTTATATAGAAGGTTATTTACTCATAGTGCGCTTTTATGATGAAGGAGTTTCTAAAAAAACTCTCATTTTAAATGGCAATAACACATTAATTGCACACTTCATTAAAAAAATGTGCTAAAAAGATAATGCATTTCAATTAAATTTATGACACAATTTTTTTTGAAAATAAAACTTTTTTTTTTTCAGAGGAAAAAATACCAGTCTTTGTTATTCATATGAATCAAAAGACATATTATACATCAACCATCTTCATGACACGAGGAAGTAACATTTCAGTTCAGCATATAGACAAATAGAAAGAAAAGTCTGCAAAGCTGCCAGTCAACAAAATAGAAACAAAGTCTGATTGTAGCAGACTTTTCTCATCATCCCTGAATTATCAGGTCACAATATGCTGTATAATTAAAAGTGACCTACAAACATACACTCCTAAGCAATACCTGCTAGCTGATAGGTCTCCTATGTAACAGACAGAGAAAGAAGTACATCTGCATGTCATTCAAATGCTGAAAAAAGATGATAAACAACAGCTAAAAAAGTATGAATTGGCCATGTTCAATGACCTTCCCATCCAATGTTTTAGTGAAATATCCAGATCCCAATTCCATTTTCAGAGCCTGCTTCGAAAGACCATCAGCTAGCACGTTGTGCTCTCGGAAGATATGTTTGAAGATTATCGGTGGGACAAGTTGCAACATATAGTTTATTTCATCACACCAGTGCATCAGAGTAGGAATTTCAAGGGCTGTAAGTCTGTTTATCCAAGAAATAATCACCATCGAATCACCAAAAATCAAATGAATGGGCAGACCCATCAAACAGCTCACTCGAAGAACAGCCCAAAGAGCCAGAAGTTCTGCTCTTGTATTCGTACCGCAACCACAGCCCAAAGAAAAACTATAAAAACTTATGACATCTTATGACATCTTCAAGTGGAAACAATTTGCTAACTCTGGCTTAATGGACAACACAAACGCAATAATGGCTACCATTTCAGAATCCTGATAAAAGTTTCAAATTTCAAATGTAAATAAAACATAAAGCTGTCACCAACCTTTATGATAAGTCTGTCCAATACTTTGAAAAT
>LPNX010190760.1:176569-260803 GCA_001517045.1 Pseudotsuga menziesii
TACAAGATTGCTATGTTGTACATAGTTATCTTCTCCTCCCTTATTTTTTCTAAAATCTAAAAATCAAACATATATTGGAACACATAGATTTTTACATTGAGATACAAATAAAATGCACGGAATGGGGGATTTTTTAATAATAAGGTTAATGGATTTTTTTTATGTTGTTCACAAGTTTCAAAGGCATCTTTTTTTGGAAAACATTTGCAGACCATTGTGGTCTAGAGAGTGCTAATATTAGGAAGAGTGTTTATGTATAAATGGAATGTATTAAACTGAAAGAAGCCTTGAGAGAAATGTCAATTAGAAACTGTTTTTAGATGTTCTAGATTAGTTTATCACAAACTTGTTTTGGAAAAATATATTATGAAAGAGTTTTGAGATTTTCCTTGTTGGAAACTGATATTTTTCCTTATTGACCTTTCGCAGCCCCTAACCCCAGTTTTTGACTAATAAACGTGGACATTCTCTGAAGCTCTTACATACTTGGCGACAGAGGAGGAAGTGCTTATTGTACTGCTACCATAGACCGGGAAAAATAAGATGGGGCCCGGGGCCCCTCTCAAAAAGAAAGCACTGGATCGATGAAATTCAAAAAGAAGAGCGGTTGGACCAATTACCATAGCCCCAACAGGGGATTCAGGCTTCAACCGAGGGATGAACACTGGCTAGCAGGGTTGGAATTTCAAATGAAGGACACCCGTCAAAAATGTAGGTAACAAATAAAATCTGAAACATTTTCTGTATTCTAAGCCAGATTTTGACGGTCTGGGTAAAATCTTAGCTGTATTTGACGGGTAAATTGACCCATGATGGGCATTTACCCGTCAAATTCCATCCCTGCTGGCTAGCAAACATGAGGCAGAGTTCAGGGGATTAAATTAAAGGATGGGAAGCTCCAGGGGATTGAATTAAAGGATGGGATGAGAATGGAGGAGTTGGACTGGGTTTTGCATGTAAATACCTGGTTAACAGAGACCAAAACTCCTTCAGAGGGATGATTCCGCCAAAATTCCTGAGTGCCGCCAAAATTCCTGAGTGTTGCAGGCTAATTTGCAGGAGGACGAGCTCTAGCGTCAGGTTCTAAGCTGCATAGAAAGGCAGGAAGTTGGTTAACTTTTCTACCTATTGAATTGAAATGTGAAAATAATAAATAATTCAAGTTTATTATAAGCCCACTAGTTAGCGATGCTACCTTCGAATAAGAGCTACCACAACAGGTACAAGATGCATACCTGTGTCCAGAAATCGTTGGCTCCTCCTTCCCGACCAACATCATTGTAAGAATCCAATCAGTCTCGTTGTTTCGCGTACCCGGTGCACAACAGTATTGAATTTCCAGGAGCTGAAGGATGCATAATGCATTTTACAATGGACCAGGACGGGTAACATAACCTACAGCCCATAAAACCTACAGCCCGCAGCAATTGAATGCAGACCTGAGACGACGGTGGTAATAGGTATGAGTCATGACTGGAAATAAATGGCATAATGCATTTTACAATGGACCAGGACGGGTAACATAACCTACAGCCCATAAAACCTATAGCTCGTAGCAATTGAATGCAGACGACGGTGGTAGGACAGTAGGACTGGAAATAAATGGCATAATGCATTTTACAATGGACCAGGACGGGTAACATAACCTACAAGGCTACAGCCCATAAAACCTACAGCCCGCAGCAATTGAATGCAGACGAGTGACACGACGGTGGTAGGACTGGAAATAAATGGCACTGTCACGGTGTCACCCATAAAATTGTTGACGGGCGATTTTACTGACAGCCCTTTAAATGGCATTTAAATTTAAATAAATAATTTTTTTTTAAAATGTCAAAAATAAAAAACTTCATTTTATATGACGGGCAAAATTCAGACGCCACTTCACTGACGGGCTGAGAGCCCTTTGACGGGCCCTGACGGCCTGAATTTTGATCCCTGCTTGCCGGCAACCCCAACATTGATCATAATTAATTTTTAAGCTTACCAAGTTGCCAGCAGCCCGGGCCGCCATGCAGATGATTCATGAGGTAGACAAAGACAAGACCTTTTTATGACATTTTAACTTAAATCTTTTACTTTTTTTTGAAAATGACAAAAACAAAAAAAACATTTTAAATGACGGGCAATATTTTAATGCCACTTCACAGACGGGCCAGAAGCCCTTTGACGGCTTGAATTTTGATCCATACTTATAATCATCATGATTGTTGGTATGAGAATATTGGTAATTATAATTATTTGCCCTGAAGTAATGCAACTGTTTTTATTGGTCTTTGTGCCTTCTCTGCATATCTAAGTCACAGGGTTTGTTGAACCTAATTCTTGAGGTTTGAGGTTCGGTGAACCTAAAAAAAAATTGAAATTCGTTCAAGTTCACCGAACTTGAAAGACAAACCTAATGTCAAACCTAAAGCCAAAACCGAACCTCATCGAATTGCAACATGAAGACGAACCTAAATACGAACTTAAAGGCAAACCTGAAGGAATTTTTTTTTCGAGGTTTGATTTTTTAACTGAAAAAATATTGAAATTAAAAAAAAAAGAGCACGATACCTATAAATTAAATGCTCTATTTATTTATGTTGTCTATGGAACTAAATGCTCTCTATTTATTTATGCTGTCTATAGATTAAATGCTCTCTATTTATTTATGTTGTCTATAAATTAAATGCTTTATGTAATTCGAAATATTAGACCTATAGTCTACATAAGAACACACCAAACTAGTAAGAACATAGATTTACCCCTAAGAACAAACTACTATTGTGGGATGCATGCAAATCCGCTCTTAAACCACAAAAAATTGCTCTTAGAAGCACATATCCATGGGCAGAAATGTCGTAAACAACAAGTATATATGACACAATTATGAATAGTGACCTAAGTGTTTTGAATCCTATGGGCTATGGGGTGTAGAAAATTGGTTAAGGGGGAGTATATGAAGAAAGTTTAAATATATATAGTTGAACCTATTGTCGAACCTCATCTGAACCTCATCAGAAAATTTAACCTAAACCAAACCTAATCCTTGCCGAACGCGAACCCGAACCCAAACGGTGTGACTTAGCTGCATATTAATGCAAGTAGTCAAGTTACTTTAGGGAATGTTTAACAATGCTTTGTTTGAGTTTTTCCAGCTATTTATTGGTGTTTATGTCAGCAGAGGATGGACATTTATGTTTAAATTCAATGTTAATGGAGATGGAAAAATAGAAACCACATCAAACATGAGTTCTCGAATATGCCTAGTTTAGTTTCCAAATGTCAGGCACATAATTTTTCGTCTTGGGTTTGGTTTGTGTACCATGAAATGACACTACTGCATTTGACATGTGATATATGAATGTTCTGACATTTGTGTCCTTGTGTGAAACGATCAAGTTGTTTTTGGTCAGGTTCAATGATGTTTTGTTTGTGTTTTTGCATTAATTTTTTTGGTGTTTATGCTGCGTAGGATGGCGATTTATATATAAATTCAATGCTAATGAAGGGAAAATTAGAAAGCACATCAAATTTCAATTCTCTAAAATGACCACTTTAGTTTCTAAAACAATACACAACTTTATGTCTTAGGTTTGTTATGTGTACCATGAAATGACACTTGCATTTGAAACACGTGGAAACTAATTTTCCGTTTCAAACCGACAACTATTACACGTATCCTGTAAATAGAGAGATATGGAAAACAATACTTGAGATTTTGGATTGTATAGAAAATATGTATTAAAGGTCTCATAGGAGCTGAAAATAATGAAATGAAGTCATTGCATCAATGAAACATAGTTGCTATTTGTTAGAGATTGACGTTTCTCTTCTATGTTGCAATCCAAACTTCGTAAACAAATTTGGAAGCCTAAAGTTGTGTTTGTTTTTACAACTCATGCAATGTTGAATATGCACTAGGATGATATGTCATCACATTCGTGTCCAAACAATAGCATCTTAATCAATTATCATAAGTTGTGTTCGATTTTTTTTTAAAACTTAGTGTGGGGGAATTGTCGTTATAGAAACTTATAGTGGGACTTTGGCTAAGTGGCCACACTTAGAGGGGAATTTCTATGTCATCAAAATCATATAGGATTTGCACCTGGTCTCAACTGCACCCACTCAAATGTTTTTGAATATAGGTCTTCACATTAATACAAGCTTGATCAATTTGTTGCTTGCTACTAAGCTACACACTTGTGGGTGCAAACATGGTTTTTTGCAATATTGAATTTGTGTTGGGATGATATGTCTTCTCATTTGTGTCCAAACGACAACATTTTAAGTAATGATCATAAACTATGTGCTCAAAACGTCTTTTTTGGTTGGGGGCGGGGATGATTGTTATAGAAACTAACAACTAAGTGGCCACACTTCGAGGGGTGTTTCTATGCTATCAAAATTAGTAAGGATTTGCATATGGTCTCTTCCACATGGAATCAAAGGGTTTTCAATGCAGGTCTTCACATTGATACAAGCTTGATCACTTTGTTGCTTGCCACTAAACCACACATTGATACAAGCTTGATCACTTCGTTGCTTGCCACTAAACCACACCTATGGGTGCAAACATGTTTTTGTTTGATTAGATTTTCATGAAAATCTTGGTTCATTAAGAATCTTATATTAAAATTTCCTTTTGCATAGGTTGAGTTTCCATGGTCTGTGTTTGATAACATTTGCAAAGTGACTCTTTGAGAACATTTACAAACTGACTTGTTTCAATGTGGAAGATATAAGAAATGTTGGTGTTGAATTCCCAAGTTTTAATACTGTTCATACACTTGTTTATCATGTTAATAATTAACAAGGTGCTATGGAATGGTGAAACTTAACTAGCAATTAGCTTTGCCTAGTGGTGTTTATATTTGTTTGCTCATTAGTTGTCTGGAGATGTGAACATGGATGGCATGAATCAAGATTTGTATCCTTCACTTGTAGACCTAGCAGAAGCCCACATCAAGCATGTTCTTCATTGAGGTCAAGTTCTAATGTGTATTGCAAAATAGGTCTAGTTTTAGGGGCCTTTTTAGGCTCTATATTAGTCAAAACTCTTGGGCATACCTTGCAAAGGACAATACTATTTTGTAGTGATTCCCATTTTTTTTTTGGCATGGTTCAACTTTGTTTTTATTATTATGCTTACCAATGAGGCTCCAACAACTTTCTAATACAAAAATCAACTTTCTTTTAAACAAAATTGTTAATATTAATCTTAGAATTTATAGTTTTTTTTTTCAAATTTTATTTATTTATTTTTTTTATTTATAAGAAACTATTTATATTAATGTTAGAATAAATATATTTTTCAAAATAATTTTTTATTTATTTATTTTAAAACAAAATAAATTCACCATCCGAAATTTAGGTCAATGTAAGAAAACTGCCATATACAATTCAATATAAACTCGAGATAACTTTTATTCCCTCCTACAATGGAGCAAAATTTACCAATAAAAAGAAAAATAAACACAATGAAAAACATATATGTTTAAAATTTAGGTCGATGTATGAAAACTACCATATACCATTTAGTATAAACTTAAGATAAATTTTATTCCCTCCTAGTATAAACTTAAGATAAATTTTATTCCCTCTTACAATGGAGCAAAATTTACCAATAAAAAGAAAAACAACCACAATGAAAAACGTGTACATATATGTTTAAAATATACTTATAGTATTTTAAGAAAGGATTTCTAGGACAATATTGTTTAAAATATGCTAAGTGTTTAAGAAAGGAATGCCAAGGAGAGTATCTTGAGAAGTATTTGAAAACATAACAATAATTTATATACTAGTTTAATTAATTTTAATCTATATTTATTTTAGTTTTGGGTTTATCAAGAGTTGAGAGATGAAAATATGATTTTTTAAATTAAAATAAATCTATAACAATTTTATTTTCATTTTTATTATTATTGTCTTTTATAGGGGTTATATATGGATAAGGTGTATGCATTAGTCAAAGAGTTTGATGCAAAAAATCAAAGAAAATGGTATTTATTCGCGATTTCATTTGCGACGTACAAGTGGAGTCACCCTATTTTTTTGTAACCTTTCTCTCAACCTCCAAAAAGGACAAGATTGTGATGTGTGGCATTTGACCCAACAATTTGAGGCATTTGATGAGCACTTCAAGGATGGTGTTCTGTGCCCCAAAACAACTTTGGAAAATTGTCAATAGAAGGAGAAGTATACAATTCAAAATATCGGATAATGTTCCCTTATATCATAAATTCTCGCAATTTTCTTCGAATAAGGAAAAGACACGTTTAAAGGTTTGGTAAGGCAATTTAATTTGAACTTGACGGGGGACATATATGGATCGTCTCTTAGCATTAATCTGGTGTTATTTTTATTTTTTTGTAAAGTTATGCGTTAACACCAATTTTTCTTGGTGTTGTGCTCTCATGTCCCCAATTAAATAATTTCCAAATAAGATTATTTGCAAATAATGTTTCACCAACCTACTAGTTCCATAGGTTGAGATGGAGACATAAATTTTGTAATAAGGGGCTATGGGACCTAAAAGGACATTAGTTTACCATATTCACATTTAATTGGGACACATAATGATAAATGCTAAGAAAATAATGTGGCATGGGTTAATGGAAACACTTGGAAGCTTGTGAAGACTTTGGGTGACTAGATTCCCTGCACACTTGGCATGCTATTCATGCAAATTCGAACAAATGGGTAATGTAAAATTATTGGATGGTTATGTTGTGTCAAATATCATATAATGAACTAAGGAATTCGAATTGGTAAAGGAGGGTCACTCCCATGGAAGAGGAAGAGACTAGAAGACAAGGTGTGCCACTTGGAAGGAGATTCTATGCACTCTTTGACAAAAAATGATGGAAGATTCTATCACAAGTATGACAAATTCAGATCTGATTGCTGACATATGACAAGTATGACATGTGAGGGCTAAAAATAGCCACCAAGAGGTTGAATTCGGGAGTTAGAGACAATCATTCGAATTGAGGGAAGAATTGGAGCATGAAGAGGAAGACATGTGTCATGAGAGTTACTAAGCCACTAAGATGAGTTGGAGGAAGCTTATGAAGGGAAATTCGACCTTAGGAGGCCTCATGAAGTTAATAAAATGATGTCATGGGGAATGAGAATGACTTTTGATAATTTTTTAATTGGGCTTTGGCATTTTGGAGAGCTTTTGCTTGTCCATTGCACGGTGAGTGTTCACTCTTTATGATTGTGAACCAATTTCGAGGGAGCTGAATTCCTTTCCAAGTTGGTTGATGGAGAGGCCATTCAGACCTCTCATGGGAGCTTAATGAATGAGTTTTATTTTCAGGTTGAAGGTCCATATAGTTGAATTCTCATTTATCTCCCCATTCTCTCATTCATTCTTCTCCATTTCCCACACTCATTTGATGGCGCACTTGTTGGAGTGATTCTTCCGCTTTGTTGAGGATGGTTGATGCCCAAGATTTGATTTATGATTTATGTCTTTGTAATATCATCTCCATATGCTCTATAAGTCGAAATAGCAGAAATACATGTATGAAAGGCTCACATTCCCCATGCTCTTAAATAACTAGTTTTCATGGATTTGGCTTCATTATTGAAGCAGATTTATATCATATTTGTATGAGGACATTTATATGAGTTTTATGATGATAGAGAAGCAATATATGATGTATGTCTCTGTAATATTGTGTCCACATGCTCTGTAAGTAGAAATATCATAAATACATGTATGAAAAGATTGCATACTCATGTCCTTGTATCATTAGTCTTCATGGATTTTGGCTTCAATCTTGAAGTAGTTTTATACCAGATTTGTATGAGAGATATTATATGAGTTTGAGGATGTTGTGAGAACCTTATATGATGTATTACTCTATAAGTTAATGTCCATATCCAATGTGGGTCGAAATCCAAGAAACTCATGTGTTAAAAGCTTGCCTTCCCATGCCATAAAATCACTAGTTCCCATGACTTTGGATTCAATATTGAAGGAGTATTGTATCATATTTGTGGGAGGGTTTTCCTTTGAGATTTATGTTGCTGGGGAAGAAATTTGTATTCCATATATTACGACCATGTTTCATATTACTCTCAGAACCATATATTCTACCTTTCCTATGTCAAAGTCTAGCTAGTAATGCAAATTTCCCTTAGGCAATTTCTATAAAAGTTACCCTACAAATGATGCAGATCATAATCCACTTGCAGAACTTAATAAACATGATTAAGGGAATTCATTGATGTCTGATAATCATTCCCATACTGTTTTATAAATTTTGGAGGGTCATACTTGATTTGGAGAGCTAGTTTGGCCATCACCCTCAGGGGGATTTGAACACAATTTCCTAGTAATTTTGGTCTTTTTGTCATTAGCCCCAAACAAGTTTGTAGAGGTATAGAGTCTGATACAAAGTATCCATAAACCATATTGGGATTTTTTAAGACTCACCATACCATATATTTTCAAATTCAGGACCATTTGGTGAAATTTGAAACCCTCTAGAGTCATGACTAGTTAAGCTCGAATTTTGCCCAATTTGTGCATTTCTCCAAAATTCCAAAAAAATGAAATTACAGTGGTATCAGAGCATGGTATTGGCACCTATTGAAGTTATGGATGATATAGATGAATTGAAGAACCTCATTAAGTCATATTGTGATGATACGACTAAGTAGGTTATGCAATTATTCTAATTGATGGCTAGCCAACTTAGGGGTAAGCTAGCAACAAGGGGTAGTAGAAGTTTCCATCATTGAGAGACACTTAATACCATTAATTTTGAAGACTTTGATGATTGGTTGAATGGATATAGGCACAATAATGCAAATGTAAATTCATAAAGGGACAATCAACAATCCACAAGTTTGGAGGAGCATGAAATGAGAAAAATCCAGCCTACTTGTGAAAAGAGCCTAGATACACCATTGAAGGAAGAAACAAAGAATCATGAAGTGGAGCATCAATTACCTAAATGTGATTACAGAGAAGAAAATAAAGAGGAAAGTGAAGAAAAACACACAATATTTTCTGATGGGGGTTGTGCAAATCAAAGAGAATCTACTATGAAGGAGTACCTATTGATGGGTGCTCACAAATCTCTATTGGTGACATAGAGATCAGATTTGAAAATGTTGCTGCAATACAAAGTTCTCATAAGCATGAAGATGAAGACCTTGTGACAGATAATGAAGAACCAATATCAACTTCCCCATCACCACTTGAGCTTCAAGAAGTTGATCAAAACAAGAATAAAGAAGAAGAGGAGGTTCACTCCCATGAACCATCCTTCACTGAAGGGTCTTTGAAGATGAGTGAAATGGATATCCATGAGGACCTTAGCATACTTAATGACGCTAAAGGATTGGTGTCAAATTCTTGTTAGAAAATTTATTCATTGGAGGAGCCATCCTTCCTTGAAGACACAGAGAAGATTTAAAGAGCAATGTGTAACATTGAAGGTAATTTCATGTCTTTGCTTTTTGATAGAAACAATTTGGTTGAGATTAATGAATGGTTACATGAAGAATAATTGAATAATAATGAGGATATTCATAAGCTCAAAATTCAAAATGAGTAACTTCTTGAGAGGTTGCAAGATACTTGTACTCCTCCTATGTTTCAGGTTGTGATATGGTAGATTGCTTGGAGGATTCTCATGACATGAGGGATCATGAGAAACATGAAAATTTGAAAGTTCTTGATTTTTGAATATGAGCTTGATAAGAGCCAATCAATAGTTATGGTGGAAGAGGAACTTGAGTTTCCTCTTGAAGATCGGTGCACACTTTTTGAAGAAGTGCATGATTCCACTACTTTGGAACCAACCCATGAGGAAAGTTTTGCATTTTTAAGGGAGTTGCATAATCCTACCCCTATGGATCCTTCACATGATGAAAATTTTTCACTTTCTGATCATTTGGCTGAGTTGGTTCTTTCTCCTACATCCTACACTTCGAAATTTTGCAGCAATCATCATAATGAAGTATGGGTGAAATGTTTCTTTTTATGGTGCCACATGAAGAGTATGGACTTTTTATCTCTCCTTTTGATGATTACATGATGATAGAACCATATTCTTTACATTTGCATCAACATCCATTTTTACATTATGATGATACACATCTACATGGATGCACCTATGGTATTCACTTGAGTCACTTGGAGACTCATGATTTTCCTTGCTCCTTGCCTAGTCCATTTGATGTTGGAGGAACTTCATCCCACACTTGGGTGAAGATATATATGATTGAAGAACATTATTATTGGTAGCAACAAATTTTGTTATTTTATGATGATATACATATTCATGGGTGTATTGACGAGACTTCTTTGAGCCACTTGAATTCTTCATGTTTTCTTTGCTCCTTATTTGGTTCAGATTTTGGTGGAGGTTCTTCATTCACTTCTCGGATGAAAGAACACATGGCTGATTATATTGATGCACATTATATATTTTGGGAGTAGCATTATGGGACATGGGATCCTCAGCTATGTCATTCGAGAAGATCTGATATAATACTTGATGCTTGTGTGTATGGGCCACATGGTGATCTACTTACTTGGATGTACAAGCATTTCATGATTATTTAATGAGGTACCTTCTTGATGTACATTTGTATGATGTTATTTACTTTCATGATATATATTTTGTACTCATGATGTTTGGAAGGGTGCAATACCATTAATGGGATCTTAGAATTGCTTGGTTTCATCTCACTTGGAGTACCATTTTGGTTGTTGGTTTGAGAAAGAAAACAAACCTTCAGTTATTTGAGTTCATCTTTGTAGAGCAGTGTTCTAGTTTCCTATGTGGGAGACCTTGATGGATTAAATTTTCATATGCTTCGTTTTCATGGAATTTCATCATAGACATTTTCACACCATGCATGTATCGTGATCATATGGGACCCTGGGATCATTTTTTGTCTCATTGGTTTTAATTGTGGGGGCAACAAGCAACATTGACGATTTATTCACCACTTGAGAATATGATTGTAATCATATTAGTGCAACAACAAGCATGGTGTTTCTTCTTTGAATTTTTCTTGGAATATTAAGAAACTCAAATTTTGGTAACTCAGCACCAACTTCAAAGAATTATACAAAAGCAAAAATGGGTGAAAGTTCAGAAAAGGTTTCCAAAATATGGAGGTAAAGATTATTTGCACAAATTTGGTTTTTATGGATTTGATTAATCCTTTTGGTTATAGTGGTGATGTTACATGCTATATCAATATACACAATCCACATATCTTTACTTTTGGGAACACAAAATTGCAGTACATGAGCGCCACTACTAAAATTGTAGCTAAAGAAAATTAATGAGTAGAACCATAACATAGCACTTGGTGCAAAGGAAGGAGTACCAAATGAGGATGCTACTTGGGAATATGAAAAATATTGCAGCATACAAAATTGTAATTACTTGAGGACAAGCAATCTTGAGTGGGGGGTATTTGTCATGTCCCCAATTAAATAATTTCCAAATAAGACTATTTGCAAATAATGTTTCACTAGCCTACTAGTTCCATAGGTTGAGATGGAGACATAAATTTTGTAATAAGGGGCTATGGGTCCCAAAAGGAAATTAGTTTACCATATCCACATTTAAATGGGTCACATAAATGATAAATGCTAAGAAAATAATGTGGCATGGGTTAATGGAGACACTTGGAAGCTGGTGAAGACTTTGGATGACTAGATTCCTTGCACACTTGGCATGATATTCATCCAAATTCGAACAAATGGGTAATGTAAGATTATTGGATGGTTATGTTGTGTCAAATATCATATAATGAGCTAAGGAATTCTAATTGGTAAAGGAGGGTCACTCCCATGGAAGAGTAAGAGACTAGAAGACAAGGTGTGCCACTTGGAAGGAGATTCTATGCACTCTATGACAACAAATGATGGAAGATTCTATCACAAGTATGAAAAATTAGATCTGATTGCTGACATATGAAAAATATGACATGTCAGGGATAAAAATAGCCACCAATTGGGGAAATAATTGGAGCATGAAGAGGAAGGCAAGTGTCATGAGAGTTACTAAACGACTAAGATGAGTTGGAGGACGCTCATGAAGGAAAATTCGACCTTAGGAGGCCTCATGAAGGAAAATTCGACCTTAGGAAGCCTCATGAAGTTAATAAAAGGATTTCATGAGGAATGATAATGGATTGCAATCATTTTTTAATTAGCCTTTGGCATTTTGGAGAGCTTTTGCTTGTCCAATGCACGGTGAGTGTTCACTCTCCCTCCTTGTGAACCAATTTTGAGGGAGTTGGATTCCTGTCCAAGTTTGTTGATGGAGAGGCCATTCAGGATTCTCATGGGAGATTAAAGAAGGAGTTTTATTTTCATGTTGAATGTCCATACATTCGAATTCTCATCTATCTCCCCATTCTCTCATTCATTCTTCTCCATTCCCCAAACTCTCATTTGATGACGCACTTGTTGGAGTGAATCTTGCGCCTTGATGAGGATGGTTGATGCCCAAGATTTGATTTATGATGTATGGATATGTAATATCATCTCCATATTCTCCGTAATTCAAAATATCATAAATACGTGTATGAAAGGCTCACATTCCCCATGCTCTTGAATAACTAGTTTTCATGGATTTGGCTTCAATATTGAAGTAGATTTATATCAGATTTGTATAAGGACATTTATATGAGTTTTATGATGAAGGGGAAACAATATATTATGTATGGATCTGTAATATTATTTCCACATACTCTGTAATTCTAAATATCATCAATACACGGATGAAAAGTTTGCATATTCATGTCCTTGTATCACTGGTCTGCATGGATTTTGGCTTCAATCTTGAAGTAGTTTTATACCAGATTTGTATGAGAGATATTATATGATTTTGAGGATGTTGGGACAAAAATATATGATGTATTACTCTATAAGTTAATTTCCATATCCTATGTGGGTTGAAATCCAAGAAATTCATGTGTGAAAAGCTTGCATTCCCATGCCATAAAATCACTAGTTTCCATGATTTTGGATTCAATCTTGAAGGAGTATTGTATCAGATTTGTGGGAGGGTTTTCCTTTGTGATTTATGTTTCTGGGGAATACATTTGTATTCCATATATTACCACCATGTTTCATATTACTCTCAGAACCATATATTCTACCTTTCCTATGTCAAAGTCTAGCAAGTAATGCACATTTTTCTTAGGAAATTTCTATGAAAGTTACCCTACAAATGTTGCAGATCATAATACACTTGAAAAACTTAATAAAAATGATTAAGGGAATTAATTTATGTATGATAATAATTCCCATACTCTGTTCTAAAATTTGGGATGGTCATACTTGATTTGGAGAGCTAGTTTGGCCATCACCCTTGGGGGGATTTGAACACAATTTCCTAGTAATTTTGGTCTTTTTGTCATTAGCCCCAAACAAGTTTTCAAGGGTTTATAATCTGATACAAAGTATACATAAACCACCTTGGGATGTTTTAAGACTCACCATACCATATAGTTTCAAATTCGGGACCATTTGGTGAAAGTTGGAACCATCTAGAGTCATGACTAATTAAGCTCGAATTTTTCCCAATTTGTGCATTTCTCTAAAATTCCAAAAAAGGGAAATTAAATTTGCAATTGACATCGTTATGGTTTTCTATGCCCTAAACGTGGTGATGGGATGGAATTATCTTTTGGTTTGTGTAACTTGCATCGACCTTTGTTGTACCACAATGTTTGTGTGATGTGTTGGAAGCATGGATGCTTTGAGGATCATCAAATCTAAATCCATGCTGATATACTCTTGGAAGGTAGCGACTTATGATATTGTTGTGCATTTATTCAATTGTGCCATGTTAATGTGATTTAAGAAGACGGGTTTAGGGGATCATTGTTTTTTAGCAAATATAATGTTAGAAGAGGGAGGCTTACGAACATGGAAATTTTAAGGATCCATAATTAAAAATGTATAAACCTTGGCGAATCTTACAAATTCTTGAAACACCAACTATAAAATATATGGCTATATTTTTCTTAAATGCTTTAATTTCTAAGGTTTTTTTATATAGTTTATATAAAATATGACAATTTTTGGAGTGAAAAAATATTACCCCATCAAAATTGGGGGAAACAGGGCTTCAAAAAATGCAAATTGGCTATTCTTTTTTTTTTGAAAAAAAACATGGGAAATAGCCCATGGTTGAATTTCATCCCTAAAATTTTCCTCGCTTATGAATTGTTGTGCATTTATTCAATTGTGAAATGTGTTAAAGCAATTTAAGATGACAAGTTTAGAGTGTGCAATGTGGTTGGGGCCAAGGGTTTTGGAATCTATGAGTGTGGTTATTATGTCATTGTTAAATTTATTATTGTTTAATGACTACATATATCTAGGCTTAGAACACTTTGTTCTTCATGATTTTACTTTGGTCAGCCTTCTATCGTGGCTTTTCATTTGGTGCCTATTTGGAGTTCATTTTCCTGTAGTCCTAATGTTGCACTTTGTCATTCATGCATGTGTTCAGAGTTGCATTTGCAGCGAGCAAGGGTGGCATTGATGTCGGGTGCTATTGGTCCAACTTATCCTTTGGGTGGCTTTGAAGCACAATGCTGTCGAAGATTGTGTAACTTCAGAATATATTTTTTGAGTATTATTGATGTGTCATTGTTGTATTATTATTCTTCTTCCTTTCGAGATATTATTATTGTAATTAATCATGTAAAGAACCTTGAAATAATCAATGTAAACCTTATTAGTCAGGTTGTCCCAGAAGAATCTAGAAAGAACATATTATATTGTACCCTAGTGAACTTGGCCCTGGTAGTTAGAGAAGTCCACCCTGTAGGGGAAAAGTCACTTGATGAACACGTATAAATAGATAGGGTGCACCTGTCATTTGGACGTATCACTCACTCAAGCAAGTTTTCTAGTGAGAGAAGAAAAAGAACAAGTTTGCTTGGGAGAAGAGTAGTTTCTTTGTGAAGACATCTTATTCTTGGGTTTTCTATCTTATATTATTCTTGGGATCTTTGCATGAAATAACATTTAGTTATTGGATTATAATAGAA
Organism: Pseudotsuga menziesii; assembly: GCA_001517045.1. NCBI lineage: Eukaryota > Viridiplantae > Streptophyta > Pinopsida > Pinales > Pinaceae > Pseudotsuga > Pseudotsuga menziesii. Next base: position 191,615 of record LPNX010190760.1, read on the forward strand.
GACATTGCACTTACAAATCTATACCGAAGAAGTTTGTTGGGTTTGTTTCCCTATTAGGGTTTCCTAGAGGAGAAATATTTTTGTGCTTTTGTTTTGATGTACTTTTCTTTCTTTCACTAATACTATTGCATATAGTCATTATGTTATAGTTGAATTTGTTTGAATATCTAATATAACCGTTGTGAAATTCTAAAATTCTAATAGGTGTTGCTTAAAAAATGCATGTAAAAATGACTCATTGGTCTGAATGATTACTGCTTTCGATTCTTTGAAAATGACAATTGTTTAATTCCTGTTTGGATGTGAGCAAGGTAACATACATGCCTAAAATCAACTCTGACAAATGGAAAAAAGAGTATTGAAAATATGTTCTTAAAATAACTTTCCCCCAAAATATATCATAGAGAAGTTTATAGTCTATGAGAATAGGGAGATAGATTTAGAAGGTAAATAGAGGCACAAAGTATCGTTGGTTGAGAGTATATTTTACTCAATGATGCAATCTAGCTAACTAGACTGAGTATGTAGTACTTACACTTGCATCGCTTTAAGCATTTTGTTGCCAAGTATCCTCTTTGAGTTGTTGTAAGGCTATTGTGTTGAGGACCATTAGAATAACAAACACTTAGTTGTGTTGTAGAAAATCACCTTCCTTTAAAACATACCTATGAATAGAAGTGACATAGAAAAATGACATTTACATTGTCAGACCTTGGCATTATGGAATTGTGTTGTGCTAGTATCGGTTACCCTCCTCCTACAACTAATAAATAGTGTTGCGAGAAATGTCGGCATAGGCAATGCTTGGTAGTAGTATTCAATCAATACCTTGTGGAATCATATGACTATAGCCGTGCATATGCAACTAAGGCTATGGGTTTCTTGCAATATGATTACTGGGATTGTTTGAATGAAAGGTGAAAAGGTTTTGAAAAACATTGGTTTATGCTTCACATGTAGGATGATAATAATAGCCAACATAGGAGAATGCACATGTACCAACCATACATGGAACAAAGGTTGTAAGCATTCACTATACTAATACATGTTGTTGGCATTAAGCGGTTGATCAAACTCCATTTTACGAATATAGATAGAAATCTTGATCATGCTTTGTTCATAGTAGATTACTAACAAGAACATATATCAAAGTTCACAATAGTGATAGAGATGCAACTTGTGTAACAATTTCTCCCCATATAGGAATACAACAATTAGTGCTTCTTGTTATAGAATAAAAGTCTTTCTAGTAGCAAGCATTTTGTTGAATTTCATGCCAATCGCCACACACTAGTACAATTAGTGGTATAGAAAAATACCACGTGCACCATGTTACATAATTTTTTGTGTTTCTTTTCTTAATTGGTAATCACTTGTATTGTTTTTCAAATCCAAATTAAAAAAATGAAAAATATTAGCAAAATAGGAGCAATATTGAATAGAACATGGAGTGCTTATACTTTAATTGATTATAGAGTGGGATTTCCCTATTGTGTTTCTATTATAACAAGTTTCTTTTTATAGAATAAGAGTCTTTATAATAGGAAGTAATGTGGTGGATTATATGCAAATCACCACATGTTGGCACAATTAGTGGTATAGAAAAATATCTCGTGTACTACATGACAATTTTTTGTATGTTTCTTGTCTAAATTGGTAATCAGTTGTACTATTTATCGAATAAAAAAAACTTGGAATATTAGCAAAATAGGAGAGATAATGACTAGAACTTGGAGTGTTGATACAATAATTAATTATAGACCATAATTTCCTTACTATGTTCCTATTGTAGCAAGTTTTAGCCAAATATCACAATAGGCCATTTACTACTTTAGAAGGACTTGATTCTATGATCTCTTCAGGTTATGATGTTATTTCCCTGCTTGGAGGTAGACAACAAAAAATGGATAGGAATCTATTGTCATTGGTTACAATGCTTTCTATCTCCATAACATCCTGTCATAATATGGAGTCTAATGTCTCCTGTGCAAATTTCTCTCAAGGCTTGTAGTAAAAAAGTTCACATGGCATACTCTAAATTTGCTTTGATCTAGGAACCTGAAATAGCCTTTCTTGCTGATTGGTATATTTTGTATATTTTCCAAATTGTTCTGGTTTCTCTCCTCTCCATTGTATACTTAGTGGTCTATAGATAGCTAACATTCCTCATAGCCTTTTTTGCATAGGATCATTGACACATGTTCATGTAGCTACTTATAAAAAGTGGATAATATGCATGTTGTTTGTTTCCCCATTTTTTTGTACTTTTCTTCCTAATTGAAAAAAATAATAAAAATCAATACACAAGACAAATTTGCAAAAGATGTCCCTATTTTACTTTGTATATTGGAATCTAGTTGCTAGTAGTTCAAAGGAACATGATTTGAAAACAATTTATGTTCTATGTTTTTAGATTTTTTGCTTATTTTCTTTTCTCAACTTTATTTCCATCCTTTCCCCCTTGCTTGTTAATTAGAACCTTATGGAAATATTGTAGGTGCTTTTGGTACTGTATGCATTTAGGACAGTTCACTGCAAAAAAGTCCTTGCACTCCTAATGTATCGATAAAAATTATGGATCAAGGTTCTAGCGAAACAAATTATCTAGGTTGACTAGAGGGTTTTGCAATTGAAATCTCAAATTGCACACAACTTGACAACGCTTTGGCTAGATTTCAACTATTTCGGCGAAATAGTTTCCATTGTGAACATAGAAATTGCTTATTTGATGCATTGTATGTCTTGCTACATTTCTGACATGCATTAATATAAATAAGAGAAGGGGTTGTGAACCATTTTTCGTACTAGTTTAAATTGCAGGGATCTTGTTGCCCTACTATCAATGCACACAGAGTTAGCAACTGTCTTGCTTTCAGAATTGCATAGTGTCACAAATTTTCCTGCATACTTGGAACGAATGTCATTGTCTACTTCATAAGCAAATGAGGAAAATGCATATGGACTATGGGGTGATATTTTTTGCATCAAATGGTTCTATAAATGATTGAATGTTCTAGTGGTTGTTTGTTTGTTGACAAAAGGAACAAAGTACCTTCATTTTAACTCAACATAGAAATAATATTGCTACAACCTATTGCTCCATGATAAAAAAACCCAACTTCTGGTCACTTTGAGCCACTATTTCCATATATATCAATGGAGACTCTAAAGCATAGGCTCGATGCATGTTATCAAAGAATTTATGCAAATGAATATCCAAATAGCCAACTCGAACTTTTTTCTTCTCAAGTACTATTGGAACAAAAATATTGTATTGTCGATTCTATCACTGGTGATTGTCGTGACTCATTATTTGAATGTTTTTGTAAATTGGCATTGTTGTTTGATGTCCAAAGTATAAAAAAAACAATTGCACAAAATTTTTAAAATTTATTTATTGTAAATGACAATAGAGCAATTCAACGTTTACATAGATATCTTGATGAAAATATGTTTGCACAAAAATCCCATGTTTTTGGTTGGAAAGGATACATCACACATTTGTCAAAACCGTACGCCATTGGTGGCATTGAAGGAGACCAATTTTTGTTATTGAATGGTTATGTGAATTACTAAATGTGAACATATACATATGGGATATTAGGCTTCAAAAAATTGTTATAAGATTCCATTAAACAAATATTTCCTTGAAAGTATTATACCTAATTCAACATGTATTGGATTCCTTGCATTTGCACTTTCAACCATTGGCAATAAAAGCATGCAAATAGACTATGTTGACTACAGTTTTCTATTTAACAGATACTCTTCCTATTAGCTCAAGTGATAATTGCAAAAATAAAGGCCAAGACATAGCACATAATAACGTCATTGAGAAAAATATCAATGATGGATTTCCTAAAGAACCAAAAAGCATGAATGCAATTAAAAAAACAAGAAAAAATAAAGAACATCAAACACCACAAAAAACAAAATCTAACAAACATATAAACAAATCTTGTGTACTTTCACGAACCTTGTTTACAAAGTAAACAAGATATCCAATTTTTCATTATGGACGATATATCCTAAAACTTGCATTCTTTGAAACAAGAAATACGTAGACAAGGAATACATGTCCATCAAAGGAAACATGAGTCTGATAAAACAAAGAAAGCAATTGTTGCATACTTGAAGCTTATTCAAGATACACCAATCCATGCATGTTATGTATGTGAACGCTTGGAATTTTAAAAATACTTTCGTGTGAATGATTATAAAACCATATTGGATTTTTGATCTTTTACAATTGCAGAAGAAACGACAATCATTACTCTAGATGGTCACATTTGTAAATTTTGCAAAAAACAATATCTGATGGACATTTCATTATGTTTGCGTCACCAATCTGAATTCACCACAATGATGCATCAGTGACTGTAGCTGCATTGACTCATTTGGAAGAACGACTAGTGTCACCAATAACTCATTTCGTACAAATACGACAACTTGGTTACAAAAGAGCGCAACTTAACCCAAGTGAAACAATTATTAATGTCCCAACATATTTGGATATAGTACACAAAACATTAACTAGAAGTCTAGCTAATTCTATGAAAGTTGCGGCCATGTTGAAATGAAAATTGGAATACAATAATGCCTACCTATCTAGAAATGTGTGGCCAAATGTTTTCATGGTTGCACTCAATGGCTTATGCAAAACTAAGCTTTATAAAACTGAAGGCATTGTTATCAATAGTAGCTGGGAAGAAATATTTAATAAGACACTTAACCAAGAATCAAACACTTTATCACCTATAGAAATATTAAATTCAATTGAAAATGAAGCCAATTTGGAGCCAATATTTGAAACATTGATACATTGATATGACGAAACCCATTTAATAGATGATTTGGACAATATTTTCATAGAAATCACACTCTCTGATGCTTTTTGACCATTGGGAATTTTCCAAGACAATTATTTTGAAGAACTAAACTTCCCTAAACTTTTTTATGGATCCAATCGACTTGAAGACATTTTAAGCTGATTTTCTTATCAACAAAATAATAGGGGTACTTTTGCATAAAACTACAGACTTTGATGAACACACAACAAATGTTTTCTTTAAGTCAATTCAAATGATTATAAAACAAGTTTCCAAAACTGCTTGGATATCCATTTGTACATGAGAACCGAAAGGTACAAAATTGTTAGCAAAAGATGTCAAGTCAATAAACAACCTTAACAAAATTCTTACATCTCCAATTGCATATTGCTCTCTAAAAGCAATAAGGACATCACCTGATTATTTTGAAAATATGAAAATGATCTATTTGCAATGATATGGAAACTTGCCCCCCCCCCCACATTCTTTTTGACCTTTACAAGTGATGAACATTTTTGGAGCACATTATGCAATGCATTAGAACAAATTGAAAATGGATTTAAAGAAACCTTTGGACAATGTTCCATAAGAGACTATTGACTCGTTGATTAGAAAACATCCAGTACTTTGTAGGGGCTACTATAGACACATAATAATGTCATTGAAATATTTATTCTTAAATAATAGTAAGTTATTTGGAAAAGTGCAAGTCTTTTTCTTCACAAATTAACTCCATCAAAGAGTAACTGAATATGAACATGGATTGCTTGGATCCAAAATGCACCAATTTATGGAAAAAGTTCCAATGATGAGATTACTAAATTTGTTGATTGCTACACATATTTAGATTCATTATTACTTGATGAAATCCTTCATGATATCCAAACTCATCGTCATACAAGAACATGCAAAAACCATCGACACTCTAGTTGTAGGCTCAACTTCCCGCTGCCTCCTTTGTATAGAACTGCAATCTTGGAGTCAGTAGAAAATAGTGCTAAAAGTGTCAATGGAAAAACAAAACAACTATTCTCTATTTTCGAGCATAAGGGATACCTAAAAACATGTCTTTCACAATTCTCTTGTCAGAGCTAGAAGTAACTAGACACATGCACGATCTGCTATTGCGCTCTTTGCTTTCTCACCCTATTTTGATCCTTTTGACAGATGGGTGAATTCATTTTCCAAATCAATACCAAATCTATGACAAACTAATATAGATGCACAATATGTATTGGATTCCTATGCTACAACAATATATGTTATCTCTTACATAACCATGATAGATAGAACTATCACAAATACCTTCAAGAGAATTAGAGAACAACACCTTTGTGAAAATGATGGAAAAATTGAAACAATACACAAACATGGAAATGCACTCTTCAACATGCAATAAATGTCTAGTAGACAAGAATTGCACATTGTGCTTCCATTGAATTTGCATTCATCTTCAAGAAAACCATTTTTAATTAATACTGCAATAGAGGACAAACACATAATTGTTCTAAAGAGGCCATGATTTTACAAAAGGAGCATGATGAATAAGAGGACATTATTTGTGCATCGATTGAAGATAGATACATTGCACTAATTGTTTAGCAGAATACACCTCTTTCTATTCATGCATTAATTTAGTTATAAGAAAAAAGGCCCAAACCATGCATTACATGATACATTCGTTACAACAAAGAGAAGGATCACGAGAATTACTATAGAGAGTAAATGATGCTCTTTGTGTGACACTGAGACAGTAGCGATTTACTGAAAGGAAACTACCAAACATAGATTGAAGCATATATATCCTGCAAACAACAAATATAACCCATTGAACAAATGTTTGCAGCAAGAACATAAGCAAAATGGGGAAATATTGACTTAGCATTTGAAACAATTACATCCAAGGTCAAAGAAACATTTGAACCTACTGCAACAAAAGAAAATACAACATTTATGCCCCCATTTGAAATGTATGACATTCAACATGACCTAATGCATAAAACTCCACTTCAACTAATGTAGTATAACACTAGTTGAAACTTGATAAAAAATACTTTCTTATAGGCATAAATCAATATCATGCCGGGCCAGAAGAAAAATCAACGAGGAACAACAATCATTAAGAAAATAAATAATTGTAAGAAAAAAAACAACCCTACGATTCCAATCTACTTGTTTTGACATGAGGAGAAGGAACAAGAAACACATTTACTACAAAGGCGATATACAATGGCTTGTTGCACTACTGTAGCAAAAATATTGCAAGTGATCATTTGAAAAATAAGGAATCATAGTTTCATTTACTGGAAAAACAACATAAAATGCAAATGGCATTACAATCCATTCAACTTTGTGACTCCTGTTAAGCTAATTAAATACGCTCCCACTAAATTCAAACATGTTGGATCTATTCACAAAAGAATATGGAAAACTTTGAATATTGCTAATAAACAAATTATCCTTAATTGGAGCTCGAATGCTATACAACTTAGACAAAAGACTGCGTGAAATTATGCACTCTCCAACAAATCCATTTGGAGATCTAGACGTCATATTATGTGGGGAACTTTGACAAGTACAACTTGTACATGACTCAGATTTTAAAACAACCAAAACTCAAGAAACAAAGAATTCCATACAATTTTTTGCTAGATAGAATCAAGTACTATGAGAAAAAAATATTTTTTTGACAAAAATACAAAGTATTTGTATCTATTTTAACTCGAATTAGAACATGCTTTCAACCACAAGATGATATTGATTTCTTGAACAAACATTTCTATAGACATCCACTAATAGATCCATGATTTCTTTATCTCTTCCATAGTAACAAAGATGTCCAAGAACACAATTCAAAAATGTTGGCAATTATGTAAACAAAAAACATTTACACTGATAACACATGACATGAACATTGATCCAATTGAGAAAATCACATTTGGACATAGAACAATGCAACTACCTTGCACAATTCTGCTAAAAATAAATATACTCGTTGAATTAGTTGGAGGTAATTATGCAATTGAAGACAATTTAGTAAATGGTGCATAAGGCTTAATTATACATTACACACAAGGAATTACTAACATTGCATGGATAGAGTTTGCCTATCCAAAAGTCAGATTAATTTAAAGAGTTAGTATGCATCTTTTATATACACCTGAAATCATGCAAAATTGGACACCTATCAAAAGAATATTTATGCAAATGCCACTCAAAAATAGAAAAAATTGCATTTGAGCACAATTCCCAATTCAACTTGCATGTGCAAGAACAAATCATAGAGCACAAGGCCTCACAATGGGTAAATTAACATTTGATCCAAAGGTAATTAGGAGACATAATGGTTTATAATTCCCTTTCTCATGTCAAAGATATCAATTCTCTTTATATTCTAAACAAATTAGACCAAAAGATTTTTTTTAGTTTGTAAAAGAGTTGTTGTTGAAATAAATAGGTTAGTTTTCCATGCATGTTGGAATTTTTGATATAGACTACATTCGATAGAAAATTCTGGTAATTTGATCACATGTTCATTAAACACACAAAGCTTGCTATTGCATATCGATGCTATCACAAATGACCATGAACTAATGCAAGCGGATGTTTTATGTCTCCATGAAACTCATGCACACTTGCCACCCAAGGACACAACATTTACAAAAGAATACATTTTCCTAGAAACATTCTCAATCCATGGAATTCTTACACACCTAAAAAAAAACATATTGCTTACTGGCTCCAAAGCTATACAAGAAATTGCATTGAAGCAATTGTTGCTGAATTCAACATTAGAGGAATTTTGGGGTCTAAAATGGGCCTCCTAAGGAAAATAATAAAATAATAGTTAAAATAATAAAATAATATTGATTAATTTTGGAGGAAGNAAAATACAGGGAGATATGCCGAAAATACGAACACAAAAAGTAGTTTTTTTTAATGACAAATATGTAAATTCAACCATTATGGTTGACTTATTTTATTGAAATTCTATTGGTTCTTGAATTCCAACTCACAAAAACTTATTTTGGCACGTTTTCTTATAAGGCCCATTTTAGACCCCAAATTTCCTCTAATGATTTGTCAACTTTTACTTCAAGCTAGTAAACATTTACAATAGATCAAATACTTGTCTTACCAACTTCTTCAATGTTCTTGATTTGATTATATCAAATAACCAAAAAAACACACAGTCTCTAATTGTTGGTGACTTGGACATTGGCATCTTGGAAGAAAACATAAAAAAGAAAACTAAAACTATTCATGGAAACAAATGTATTCAAACTAAAAACAACAAAACCAACCATTGACTTTGGGTCTATGCTTTGCCATTTTTGGACAAATCTAGAAAATAATTATCTTGGTTTCAACATTTCTGATGCTTATTGGCCCGACCACTATGCAACTTTTATTTCAATTCCTTGCATAAAAATATGATTTTGTTTGTTTTGATTGCTCCACATACAAATCTATATATTCTTCTTTCTTAAAAATACCATGCTACATTGAACACCAGTTTTTTATGTCTCTTTAATATGATTCTAAATAGAATTTTGTCGATGAAACAAAAGTCAAAATGAAAAGAAACCAATGTTTTTTATTTTTTTTCCTTTTCAACAGAAGGTCATTAAACTTTAATATACCAAAAAAAAGAAGCAACCTAAGCATATTCAAATCATAGTTTTATAGATAATATGATGAATGGTGCTTTTTTTTTCTAGATTGTGCTCTCCCAACAACATTTAGCAATATTGTTTTTGAAGTAGATTTAGAAAATTGCCATCAACAAGCATCTTTTTGCATTTCTTGATTTTCTTAGAAGATATTGTGTTGAAAAATAAAACTGGTCCAAACATGAACGCAAAGGAAAACGATCCAATACGAGAACTTCATAATATTTCCTAAAAAAATATTCCTATCTTCATGTTGTTTTGGATGATTGCTACTGGTGGATTTAAGTCTATGTTAGCTAAGGTTTTTGATCCTCAAAAGAGACTTATAGTTTCAGTGTGGGTTTATTATCAGTGTGGGTTTAATGAGGTAGTTTTGATTAAATGATGATAACAGGAAACCTATTGGGAGATTGAATAAAGAAAAAGTTGAAAAATCAATATTTAGTTTAATATATCACCAAGCCATAAAATTCCAGAAGTAACCTCAATCATAAAACATATGAAAAAATTCATGTGAATTAATAGCCTCAATTCATTTTAACAAACAAATCCAAGATCATGTTAAACTTCAGGAACATATGAATCAATGAACACACAAAATAAAAAAGAAAACTTTTATTTGATAATCGCCAAACCATAACATGCAAAACAATTCGCCCCTCTCACATTACCAACTCTGTAAAAAATTACATACTTGGTTTTAACAAGTAAAAAAAATCACACAATCTCTAGTGGGACAAATTGCAACAACCCTTATCTAACGAAAAATCACCCCTTCCTCAATATGATAATTGATCTTAAATGTATTTATAGATCCCAGAATTCAAGAGAAAATTTAGGACTATCTAATACATAACTATCACCTATATTAACAAGAATTGGTAACAAAGTCTTTCCACTTGGAGTAAAAATCCCACATCTTTGTGATATCTGGATAGTTAGAATGCTCCAATTGCAGTTCAATTTTACATATCAGAGATCTGACTTTATTGAATTGGATCTTCAACTAACTATCAAGAAACCCTTTCAAACTAACTTAGAGTTGAGATGGAGTCGTTATGAACAACTTGAACGAAGATATATCTACGTGAGACATATTCTGAATCACATCAATTGATTGATACCTTAGTTCTTCTATTTCAACTAACTTCAAGTTAGTTGGGTGTACATTAGCTAACTCATCAAATATCGACATGCCTAAACTCTCCATGAGTTCATATGTTAGCATCGTATTCCTACGCAGATTTTCCGACCCTTCATGATTATTTGATCAACATTATCACAAACAAATTCCCAGTATTTTATGGATATTCAAACCTTTGTACTCTTCATAGGATAAAGTCGAGGTATATCTTAGGGAACATTCTTAATATGTTTCTGCCATTCACACAATTTGTCATAAGTAGAATCGACTTTGTTCCTCCTACTTACATGATCAAGAAAAATGTCTGATAGATGTTCAAATGTGTTAAAGTCATATTGTATCTCATTAATCCCTCAAAAAAATGAGATCCGATTCCTCCTTAAACCTTAATTGCAGGAAATTACTTCATCCTTAAACTCTTGAATAGTAATCTTGAAAAATATAGAGGAAGGATGATACTCCTTATTTTGCTCCATTTAATTTTTAAGATCAACAAGCTTTGTTTCCTGCTTGATTACCTCTGCTTCTGCAATGCCTTTCTACTTGGTTAAGTGTTGAATGGGATCTTTCAATCCATGGAACTCTGCAACATGTTTAACTTTAAGTTGTTCTAATTGTTGGTTCAGGTTCTCTTGCAGAGATTCTTTCTCATTTTGTAACTTTATATTTCTCTCTCTCTCTCTCTCTCTCTCTTCATCAAGTGCCTTATTTAAAATAGATACAAAATCATAGTTGGCCTCTGCAAAAGCACTCACAGCTACAACTTATTCCACTAGTACAAAATGAGAAATTAATGACGAAAAAATTGATTAAAATTTGGATATAAATGACTATTTTTGAGTCGGTGGCTAATAGTATCTAATTTCCACTATCTTATAGCTCGATTAACTTAATCGTATTTAACTTAGTCATTAATTGGTTACCTTATTAGTCATTAATTGACACAATTAACGACCAAATATACGAATAAATAAACTAGATGATAAATCAAGGTAACCTATTAATGACTAAGCTAAATGCCACTAAACATTAGTCGCACTATATGGTGCTAGAAATTAGCTACTAATAGTCGTGTATATGCGAATTTTAGTCATTTTCTTAGTTACAAATTTATGATAGGGAACGGAGGAATCAGACCACCAAGCTCTTGCCTATAAGGCAAGTTCTCTTCCATTGAGATATCATCCTTTAAGAATTGAGGTATAAACAACAATTCATTTTACACTTTAATAGAGAGATCAAGAATCAACTTGACATTTCTACTTGTGACCTATAGAATCAACCTAGTTCTCTTATAATTAAGGTAACTCCATATCTGGTGGCTTGATAATTGAAATCCAAGAAAATGGTTTGAAAAATTACAGTTGTTGCCTCTGGTTTAGTAAACTACACTTTAACATAGGTTCCAGATTTATTTAAATACAAACTGAGACAAGTCATGATATCCCTCCAATTTCTAAGTATGGAAGAGAATGTAAGATGCAAACTACACTACAACCTATGATTTAGGACCTTGATTTCATACTTTAAATAAAATAGTTGAGAGGAGAGATTACTGTAAAAATGTGGTATTGTTAAAAGAGCAGACCACCATTTTGGTCACTAAAAAAGTGCATGAACATTTGTGAAAAAAATCTTGTTGGAGACAAGTAAAGTTTGGTTACCTAAATATACAATCAGTCCATCCATATAAATCAAGAAATATGATGGTTCAAGTTTAGTGACAACCATGTACAAAGAAAGTGAATTGCAACTGTCCTTGTAAAGAAACAAAAATAAGCATGTAAGAGGAAGATGATACTTCAGGTTTGAATACTTATAACAAACCATTAAGGTTACCTTTCTACATGCTTTCCATTTAAAATTGATATCTTAGAAACCATATTTCATTGCACTCAAAAAGTCTCCTGTAAAATAAAAAAGAAAAGAAGATTTGGCTTAGAAATGTGGTATTGGTATTGAGTTGATCCCAACAACACCTCTAGATCCCTATACATGTTTCCTCTGGTGTAGTAAGCCACACTTTCACATAGGCTCCAGAATTCTTCAAATACAAATTGAGACAAGTCGCAATATCCCTACAATTTCTAAGTATGGAAGAGCATGCAAGATGCAAACTACACTAAAGAAATAAGATAAAGTAGGTTTGCATATCGGTTTAGGAATGAATAATCCTGAAAACAGATTAAAAATGAGTAGAAAGTTGAAGATACTACATAAGAAACCGGTTGGTTTGAAGTAATGAAGACTATCATCACCCCAATATAATAGGTGAAATAGAAAAATGTTCAATAGTTAAGGAAGAAGAACCATGCAAGCTTCTTAGTTGTCCACTAAAAATGGACTTGCATACTATAAATGATAAGAGTGTATGCATTTTTTTCCTCAGTATGCATGTAAATAAGTTTTAAAAAATGATTTTGTGTCTTTGATAATTCTATAAATGCATTCAATATAGAAATAAGCCTAGGGGTGGAAAACCCATTTATCCACTTGTAACTATTTTGTGGTTGTCAAAACTAACTACACATACATTAAAAAAGACTGCTTTTGATAATCTATCAACAACTAGAGTTGCAATAGACCCAATAACTATATTGTAGTTTACACTAATAGGGGATCAAGGTGAAATCACGAAAATGGGTGTCTAGTTCGTGAGAATTGAGGGGCAGAGAAGCATAGAGGAAGTTATTCAACCTAATTTGTTTATTTTTTTGGAGGAATAAATATTATTGTTCAGCCAAATAAACAAGTAAATTGTTCGTCCTAATAATTATTGATGGCCAATCGTTAAAACTAACGATGACCTTGAAATTCGTGCAAGGGAATGATGGCTAATGATTTTTTTCATTTTATTTTTTTGGCTGAACAACTATGATGTTAACTATAATGGTTTGAAAAAGGAAAATAACTATTCAACAGAATAATTATCCGAATAAGTGTTCGGCTGAATAACTGCTGCTACCTGAAAACTGCATTGTTTTCAGGATTCTCCATTTTTGGAAGGTAAAAATAATCTCCTACACTACAAATCGACTGTCGAAACTAATACCAATAATTTCTTTATTGAATATAATTTCCGTAAGTATAGATTTTGTTGTGTTTAGGTGAGATATGATAATTTTAATTATTTTTTGTTAACATGTGTCCATTTTTGTTTCATTACTTTCAAAATGCAGTGAAATGAAAAATACACAATAAAAAAAATTGAAAAAAATATGGGGTTGTTCATTGGATTGTCTACTTCAAAATGGTATTCTTTGATTTTTTAGTTTTAGAGTAATTTCCAGTCAAAATAAACATGTTGAAATTTGTAGAAATAATAGCTTTCAATGCTATGAGCAAATATGCTAAGAAGAAGTACATGAAATAGAGCTTTCTACTAAGAATTCTCACAAGCAAACACATGAAAACTAGAGAGAAGAAAAGAGACTGAATCACATGAATGAAGAGATGAATATTGGTGTGTATCCTTCAATTGAATAATGATGAATACTAGTGTACATAAATAGTACATCCCTCATAGGAAAATCGATTTGTATGGAGACAACTCATAAATCTCAAAAAGGCCGACATAACAAAATATAGCAAACCCCCATAGGTGGCTAAAGCACTTCCCAAATATATCAAGGACCTCACGAATTGGAAAAAGCATGAGTGAGTTGTCAAGGGATATGGAAAAAAATTCTAATCCTAGAAAATGGAGAGAAATTCATGAAGGATGGGTTGGAAACAAAAGAGCCCAGTTTCCTAGTTTAACTAGCTTTACCTTATCCATAGAAAAGCATGATAAAGCAGAATCTACTGTAAAGTGCTGTTACTAATTATGGGAGTCAATAAAGTGGTCAAGACCAACCTAGAATAAAAAATAAATCATTCATGGGGTATATATGGCATGTGTTGACTTTAAGGTGCAAGTGGATGCCAACTAATTAAGCTAGTGGGTAGATAATTAATCAAATAATGATTAATTATTTTATCCTAAGTATTGAGTGGGTTTAATATATTCCAACACCCCCTATAAGTATGAATTTATGATGGTATGTAAAAAATATGGATGCATATAGGGCCCAACAACAAGGCTATGGTCACCCTTTAACAATTATTATGTCCAGAAAAGTGAGGAAAGAGGCAAAACCACATGGGGAAAATCCTCCCTCAAGAGAGGACAAGGTACAAAATTTGAAATAATATGTCTTCAACATATATTTATCTTCACTTGAATGAGCTGAATGAACTGCTTCTGGATGGAATACTTGATGAAGAAATCATGAACTGCATGATCATGCACTACAGTGTAGAACATGCAAGAAAGAAGAGGAGATACTCCTTGTATCTCATCAACTGATGAAGTAGGAGGATTATCTGAATGCTTCTTGCTGCTGTCAAATTATGATCTGAAAACATAATATGAAATGGAAAAGATATCTATGCATACTCCTTCCCAAAGAGTACACAAATCAAGACAATTTATTTCACATCGAATTCCCTGAATAGCTGCAAACTTGTGATGTGAATCACATGTCAATATTCCAATATGATGTAGAACCTTTCCAGATATGATATGAGGCTGATAAAAATATAATATATTAGAAACATTAGCATATGGAACAACAAATACAAATGAATTAGTGGCTCCATGAGAATATAGGGCTAGACTAGGAAAACTATGAGCAACTGGGGAAAATTGATAGGTGTAAAAATCTGAATGATGGATGGACATGAGATCTGAACCATAAGTGTTTAGAAAATATACAAACATGTTTAATATCAGTCAAAATATGATTAATATCATGGATAAACAACCACTGAAATATAGGAAAGACTTCAAACCATGTAAGATAAGTGACACTGCATAAGAGACCAATGAGGAATCAACTAGTGAACTTGGGATTTGTCTAGTCTTAGGATTATTCAACGGTATGGTATATGGTATGGATAGTGGTATGATATGTGTCATGACATTCATATCATCCTGAAAACAATATTTTAAATCAGATATATAAGCTTGTGAGGAAGAGCCACTGAAAGACAAGTCAATATCTAGTGAAAAATCACAATTTTTGGGAGATGAATCTAGTAGACTGAGAGGAGGATTATCAAAGAAAGGATACGATATTTCTGATTCTTATATATTAGAGACTAAATATATATCATACACAAGAGAAAAATATATAACTATGACACTCAAGGCATAAGTTATATCGGCTTGGAACTGTGCACTATGACATTGTTTTAAGGAATCAACAGGCTTTTCTAGTTCATCTAGAACTTCGGTCTTATGCTTCTCAAGAAGTTGAGACATGATGTCCATATTCTTCTTGAAACACTTCTTCTCTGAATGAAAAACATTGCTGCAGTAAGAACACTTGGATGTGCTCCCTTTCTTCTTACCCTTCTTTACTGAATCTTCATTAGTAGGCTTCGAACTATCATCTTCAATTTCTAACTTTGGCTTCTTCACAATTTGATTTTCTTTGGATTTGATATTCTTGTTTCCTTGAAACAGGAGAGCATGATCCTTTCCCTTAGAAGAATTAAAGACACCGATATGGATCAATTTATCTTTCTCCTTTGTTAGTGAACCAAGAAAATAATTTAAAGAAGGAATTTTCCACTTAGGAACATCAAGCCTAGTTGCATGAAAAGTAGACACAAAAACTGAGTAATCAGGACCCAATTTAGAAAGAATGGAAATGATTAATTGATCATATTATTTCTCAATCCCACATTTCTTGAGCATTAGAAAAAGTGACTTGAACTTGGTGAAGAAACCCTCAATAGATTCGGAATTGCTTGGACTCAGTGAGAATAACTCAATCTCCAATTGATGCACTCTTAGCTCATCTTGAAATCCAAAGAGAGATTCCAATTGAGTCCATACTTGGTTTGGAGTGGTCAAAATATCTAGATGAAAGAGTAGATCAGGATAAATAGAGAGAAAAAGCAATCCATAGGCTTCATCCAACCTATTATGCCACTTAGATTTCTCAATCACAACATTGGGATAATTATCCAAAGCTAGAGTAACTCTTTGTAATCCTCTACTGCGCAATATAATGGAAATTTTGGCTTTCCATTCATGGTATTTGAAGGGAGTAATAATTATAGCTGAGGAAGAATACATATTTTTGAATTGATGTGCTCAAGAAGGAACTCTCTACAACCTGCAAAACAAAACTAGGAGAAAATCTTGTAAGCTAGACAAGCTCTTCTTCAGAGAGGGATACGAGATTGGATGCGCTCCTCAACTCTATAGAACTTGATCAACCTTGCTGCTCTGATACCATGTAGAAATAATATCTTCAATTCTATGAGGAAATATTCTAAGAATAAGCACATGAAATATATCTTGCTACTAAGAATTCTAACAAGCATACACAAGAAAACTAGAGAGAAGAAAAGAGACCGAATCACATGAATGGAGAGATGAATATTGGTGTGTATCCTTCAATTGAATAATGATGAATAATAGTGTACATAAATAGTAAACCCCTCATAGGAAAATCAATTTGTATGGAGACAACTCATAAAGCTCAAAAAGGTTGACTTACCAAAATATAGCAAACCCCCATAGGTGGCTCAAGCACTTCCCAAATCTATCAAGGACCTCATGAATTGAAAAAAGCATGAGTGAGTTGTCAAGGGAGATGGAAAAGCACGATAATCCTGGAAAATGGAGAGAAAGTCATGAAGGATGGGTTGGCAACAAAATAACCCAGTTTCCTAGTTTAACTAGCTTTACCTTATTCACAGAAAAGCATGATAAAGCCGAATTTGACGTAAAGCATTGTTACTAATTCTAGGAGTCAATAAAGTGGTCAAGATCAACCCAGAATTAGAAATAAATCATTCCTGGGGTATAAATGGCATGTGCTGACTTTAAGGTGCAAGTGGATGCCAACTAATTAAGCTAGTGGGTAGATAATTAATCAAATAATGATGAATTATTTTATCCTAAGTATTGAGTGGGTTTAATATATTCCAACAAAATTCAACAAGTTTTCCTCATTGATCAAATTCAAAAAATGATAATGATTAGTATATAGATCCATTGGTTACAAAATTAGGGTCATGCCTTAATACATTCCGTGTAGATTGGTGTAGCATTTTTTTTTACAAAACACAAGTTTAACAATGATTTCAGGCCCGTAAAAAAGCACGACTAATTATTAGTCCTTTCATTTTATAAGAACATACTGTCAAGAATTTTCCAAATTGACATATCAAATCTCAATAAAAAATTTGAGAAAATAATGAATAGAAAGCTTACATATTTCTCTAAAAAATTTCTTTTTACTGGAGAGTAAAATTCTAAACACAAATATAACTTTTGTTCGCCCAAAGTTAAAAAACATGAAAAAATCAGATTTATTTTCTCACAAGACCCCCAAAATAAACACATATTCATGGATTCACCCATAATGACTAATGTAATATTTCATGTGGTGTTTTGATTTGAAAAACCCACATATATGCTCAATCAATACAATAGTAAGTTGGCCACCACATAAAAGGAGTCTATTGTTATCTTTTAACTAGAAATTAAACTTAATAAAATACATATCCTTTAATTTAACATTAAATTCTTTAGTAAAAATATTTTTATTGAAGCTTTTTTAATAAAAATTTATTGTTGAAGTTTTTTTTTAGGTAAAACATTGTGTGGCGGGAAAGATAAAAGTTCTATACATCAAAAGAATTTAGTTGCAAGGGTAGAGATGGAATGAAATTCCAATTCACTGAGTAGAGGATACCTCAACTGACTCTCAAACCCTGTGTGCTAGACGGAGACCTACCAAAATAGAGCAAAGGAGACTGTGGTAGCCCTGTCACAACAGAGTAGATGGGTCTCATTTAATCAAGGATCAAGTAGAGGAGACCGTGCTAGCCCTCATTTCATCCAACATTGAGCATATGATATTTAGGAGAGTGTGGAGACTGTACTAGCCATCATTCTGTGAAGCATCGAGTAGAGGAAACACATGAGACAGTTCTAGCCCTCATTTTGTACAGCATTGAGTATAGGATATCGTTCTAGTAGAGGATCCTTGCACTAGCCTCACAATGTCGAGAAATTTGGTAAGTTTATGAACTTCCCATCTACACAGGTTTATTGCTTGTTTTGGAAAGCTCCATAACCCTAATTTAACACAGACATTTGGCACAATAGTTCAATCAGGTTGGGGATAGGTGATGTAGGGTCCTTTATATTAACCCTTCCTTATTTATGATAAATACCCTCAAGATGTAGATGTATACCTACCCAATGTCCAATATTAAATGCAATCAATGTTTTTAACTCACTTAAACATGTTTGGGATTTAGGCCTCTAGTCATGGAGAGATGGCCGACATTAATTATAAACTAGTAGTTTCAGTATTGGGATAGATGCCTTTAATTTCATAAGTTCATATATCCAATATTTTATGTAGCATTGGCAATTGAGTCATGGCTCAATGTCAAATATGGACTCATGTCGCACCACTCACCAAGATTTAACTATCTTTGTAGTCATGGGTAAATGGTTGGGGCCCGGTTTAGAGTCCCAGGGCATTTTGACAAAAGAGTATCTGCACCATCTCAACAGCTGAACAAAAAGAGTTTATAAACATTTTTTCATATTTTACTGTTATATGTTGTGGTAATGAGTTGTTTCCCACACTGGATCTTCATACCCACACAACCTAATGGTTGCAATCTTTTGCCAGCTTGTGGTCTCATGATTGTATCCTTTATCAATACTACAATATGAGTTGCAATCACATTGTAACCTTTGTTGTGGGGGTTAGAGGACAAGTGTCACGTTTGCAACATTCTAGTGTATTCCTCTTCCTAAGAACTTTGGGGTTGGAATATTTTGTTTCCCTTCATTTTTGGGGCTTTGGGTACATTTTGAGTTGAAGATTTCACTCCTAATTAAAAACCACATTGATTATAAGGAATACACTAAACCCAAATCCCATTTTTTGGGATGTTTGTAATTCTATCTTTGTAGTGATTTTACCAATGTATGATTTACACCTGAGGTTGGCCTGATTTTGTTGATGCGTGATGTACTTTTATTTAACATGCTATTCATTGAAGTCTAAATGATTCTTAGAAAATATTGACTCTATAAAAAATGCTAGAGGTAAGCAACCCAAAATATTCTTACACATGTGATGAAACACTTTGTTGCTTCTTTCCCATTTATAGAGTTTGGTCAAGGAAGATTGTCATTGATAAACATGTTAAAAATAACTAGCACATAATCATGTCCATAATTGATTGTTGACACACATCCTAGAATCCCATATATATTTATTATTTTTTACAACAATCCTATCTTATTTGTTTATTTCGATAAGAATATAGTTAAGGATTCCTAACCACCCATAATTGTTAGAGATCTTGGTTGTATTCAAACCAAATACATGTAAAAAACATATTATTGAATATGGGATATTGGGTATTCAAGTACATGATGTGTTGTATGTTTATAGACTTATATTTAACCAATTAAATGAACCTGAAAATGAAAATGGAGATCTACAAATCAAATATTCATCTCCTTCATGTGGTTGCTTTTTTGAAAAAATAAACACTTCCCCCGAGTTGGTCATGGTGATGCTTACTCCTAGCTAGTTGCATATTTCCTCTTATATGTCCTTGGTTATTATAATGTATTGAAAGGGGGTGGATTCTATCCTTTTGGATCTCTCACTGATAGGTCAAACATAGCCGTTGGCCCTTGCAACTTCAAAACAGAATCACTTGAGGTAGTGGTTGAACAACATAGTGGAGAACCATGGTTGTTGATTATTTGTTTCCACCAATGATGAATACCATGCCATGAATTCTTTGTCATCAAAAAAGTCTTCATCAATTTTCTTCTTTTCTTATCAGGTTGCAAGGCAACAAGGATAATGGGTAGTGCCAATCACATCAGTCAATAGGCATGCCAATCATTTGAATAATAAAAAGGGTAATTGCATTCAAATCAAATAACAAATAGTATGAAATAAGAACAAAGAAGGTGTTGGGTGGTAAGAAGTGGTGATACCAAAAATAAATGATTGTCTACTATAAATATTGTTGTGC
Organism: Pseudotsuga menziesii; assembly: GCA_001517045.1. Taxonomy (NCBI): domain Eukaryota; kingdom Viridiplantae; phylum Streptophyta; class Pinopsida; order Pinales; family Pinaceae; genus Pseudotsuga; species Pseudotsuga menziesii. The sequence continues at coordinate 212,344 of LPNX010190760.1, forward strand.
ATAAATAAGAAGACAGCTAGAGTATTCTTGATCCCACTAGAAGCAAAATGAGAAGAATATACAAGAGATGAATATACATGAAAGGTCACGTATATTTCTTGCTCAATTTAGGGATCACTAACTCAAGCAAGAATATTTCAAATATTCAATTAAAAAATAAGGATTCCATTTTGCTTACTTTTTATTGAGTTTGAAGGATTTTGAAGAATAAAAAAGGCCATGTTATGAAATTATTCCATCAATAGTAGGACTGTAGGAAAGTTGGTCCCTAACTAAGAAAAAACAACTCACTCTACTTGGGGTATACACAAAATTTATGTAACCTACTTAAAATAGGTGTAGGATTCAATAGGAGGAAACCCATAGAGACTTCAAAGCTTTATAACTAACTAGAAGTAGTAAAAATATTCCAACAGTCAAATTGGTTGGATTATTTTAACAAGTTGAAGAGGTATGGTGATAACATAGATATGAATTGTTGTCTAAATCTCCAACATATAACATCCCAAGAATACCCCATTAAAGTGAAGGGTTTAGAAATCCAAGTAAATGAGCTTGTGCTCATTAGGGTTCTAAGACTACCAAAAGAATATGTTTTGGCGTTAGTAGAGATTTATCTCCTAGAGGGAGGGGTTTTGTTTTATTCCCAAAGTGGAAGGAATTCATGGGGCATGGAGTGGTTCTCCCCTATATATTGAATTTTAATGTACAAAAAAACATCGACTTCCCTTTAATTTTCTGGTAAAAGGCGCAATTTTGGACCTTCCTTGTATGGTGATGATAACAACTTCCAGTTATTGTATGGAACACTTGTGGACCATATACCTTGAGAGAGAAAGATAAAAGTTTGGTTCCTTAGTCTTGTGGGTAAAAGGGTCGTTCTCCCACCTTGTCGGTACACCTTGGTCTTGTGGGTAAAAGGGTTTTCCTCCCACTTTGTTGTGACCCCTATCCTTGAATTGTGGTATTGTGTTAACCCCTTGTTGGTATTAGTGCTAGTGTGCCCTCTTAAGTGTGGTACATTGACCCTTTTGTTACGATGAATTAACCTTATTGTTATTTATTTTATTTGGAAACTCTCCCTAATGTATGACATATTGACTACATCATCATAATATTATTTTATGTTTTATTTTGGTAACACTCCTAAAAGCTAGGACATCTTGAGTAACCCTAATTTTTTGAAGGGTTAGAAGGATCATTAGTACATGTGGACATTTTTCCCATGGAAAATCGTTGCTATTGCAACACTTTTGCGTTAGTGTTGCTATAGCGATGAACAAGACCCATTCTTTTCGTGGGAAATTTTTTGTCGCTATAGCAACACTTGCAACATTTTGTCGCTATAGCGACAGAAAAAAGACATGGAATGTGCTTTCTTTAAAACATCAAATTGTGTCACTAAAACGACGCATTAATTCTGTCACAGTAATCTAGGGACTAAACACAATCTACAAGTGATTCAAGACAAATTACACATGAAAATGGAGTAACGGTACTGCAATAAGAGTTTTTAGACCCTGTATAATCAATAATGAATGATAGTACAATATAATCTCATGTAGGATGTATGAATGCCAAGAAAATTTGAATTCACAAAGAGGTCATTTGAATTGCATGGATGTGTGTAGCTTGACTGAATGTCAGCCACAATCGACACACTTAGTTAACCACTGATCTAATCCATAACTGACTCTCACACTAAGTCCTTACTGAATTGGAGTGCAATAGATGATCGAGTCTAACTGAAAGTGACTCATCACATGTAATTGCATGTCCAATTCAAAGAGGTAGCACATCCATAACTCCAAGTAGCTCCAATAGAGTTAGCTGAAGTGCCACTTTTCATCAGAAGTGGTTGGAGGAGCCCTAGTTGTCTCCAGTTCATAAATATTGGCCAAAAATAATCAAATAATGAATGGAGATGCATTTACGACTCAGATTAACTGATTGTTAGGTGAAACAACAATTAGTTAGCAATTAGGTGCATTTATGACACTCAGATCACCCCAAAATTGCTCACTGTTTGAAGGAGGAAGCCCAGTTAGCCTCCCCGAATGAAGGAGAAGGATTAGTTGGACTCCTTGACTGAAACAGGGCATGGGTGTGCTCATGCTGATGTCATAGTGTGCTCATATGATTCCAAGTAAGTCAATTAAACTTAGGATAGTGGGTAAATAGGCCAAAATTGACCAAATAAGTGTGCATGTTGGGTAAATGACTCCAACACCCCCCTTTAACCTATACTCGGGAGGAGTAAAAATAAAATACATGAAATGCTAGGGACCTGACAAAAAAGGCCATAGGTCACCCTGTACAATAGTGTAACTCAAACAATGCTAAAAAGTAAATCTAAGTGAGGAAAGAGGGAAAACCCAATGGGAAAACCCCCCTCTCAAGCTGAACACTGGAAGTAATCTGATCACCCTGATGAACTCACCCGCAACAGTGAACGGAGGTAAGTGAAATTATTCTTTGAAAATCTCTTGGTGAAGATGTCTGCAATCTGCTCATCAGTAGGGAAGTATTGCAGAAAGATGGTCCTGTCATGCACCAATTCCCTGATATAGTGCATGTGTATTTATACATGCTTGGTCCTCTGCCTGGTAACTGGATATGTGGAGATCTTAATATCACTTTTATTGTCACAAAAGAGGATAGTGGACAAAGTACTACCAAAATCAAACTCTGAAAGAATGCCTTGCAACCAAACAGCTTGATGCAAACATTCACTGCTCCTCGGTACTCGGCCTCTATTGAAGACAATGCAATGGCGGCCTGCTTTTTGCTAGACCAGAAAATAGGGCCACCAACAAACATGAAAACATATCTAGAAGTATACTTCCAATCAATAGAGTCTCCTTCCTAATCTGAATCTGTGTAACCAACCAACTCTAGCTCAGAGTCTGCAGCATAGTGAATGTCGTAGGTCCTGATGCCCTGAATATATTGGAGGATCCTCTAGGTTGCCTTCCAATTAAGATCATGAGGATGCTGCATGTATATTGATACAACATTCATGGCATAACATATATCATTCCTAGAATGAGTCAAGTAAAGAAAGCTACCAATCAAGTAGCGGTAGATTGTGCAATCCATGGGTGGAGTGCTTTTTCCTTCTTCAAGGCTGATCCCTAAAAGGAAAGGGAATAGAGAAGCCTTACATTCAACCATGTTAAAATTAACTAACAGGTCTGATATGTATTTATACTAAGTGACCATTATCCCATTAAAATTTTGTGCAATTTCAAGCCCCAGAAATTGCTTCAAGAGCCCCAAATCACTCATCTCAAATGCATCATGGAGGGAAGTTTTTATGACTGAAATGGAAGCAATAGTGCTACCAGTAATCAAGAGATCATCAAAATATAAAACAATGATAAGAAAATGATCATCGTAATTCTGTAGATGCACATTCGGATATGATTTACATCTTTGGAGGTTTTGCGAGACAAGGAAGGCATCCATCTTGGAATACCACTCTCTTTGGGCCTGTTTTAACACGTATAGTGAGTTCTTTAATTTGCAAACCAAAGATGAATCGTAAAAGTATACCTAGGGCTGCTTCATGTATATATCCTCATGAATATCTCCATGTATAAATGAATACTTAACATCCATCTTATGCACTTCCCAGTGCTTGGATGCTGCAATTGCCAAAACTAGGCAGATGGAGTCCATTTTTGCAACCGGTGCAAAGGTCTCATGATAGTCCACACCTTGGACCCGGGAAAACCTTTTTCATACCAGCCTTGACTTATATTTGCATGTTGTTCCATTAGAAGCAACCTTTGTCTGAAACACCCACTTGCATTGAACTAATTTCCTCCCCGGAGGAAGAGAAACTAGCTCCCAAGTAGCATTCTTTCGAAGAGAATTCATCTCTTCGTCCATGGCAGCTTTCCATCTCGGATATTTTCGAGCATGGTAGTAAGACTTTGGATCTGAAATTATCATTAAATAACAATTTTCATACAGCAAAGAGTCATGACAAGAGAGCGCAACACTTGCTCTTTGGAAATCAGACCGGGTTCTTCTTGGATCATCAGGATTTCCAATGTTGTCACCGGTAGAAGAAAGTGTCTGTTTGGCCCAAGTTGGGAGATGTGTTTGCAATTCAGGTTCTGAAATTGAACTTGATACTTTATGTTCACTGATATAAAATATCAAAGGTTCCAAATCAGAGTCATCACCCCCAATTTCATCATCCAAATATTCAGCAGAATAGGAAGGAAATTCAACAGTTTTCTCTTTCACTAGTTCTACCTCTTGAAGAGGCTCATCAAACCGAACACTTCTTTCAATGATTATTTGTTTTGTTCTGATATCTAGCAGCTTGAAAAATTTAGAATCTTAAGGATATCCAATAAACAAACATTCAATACTTTGCGGTTGCAAATATTTCCTCTTATCATGTTGAATTTGGGCCCATGCAATGGACCCAAACACCCTGAGATTCGACACATCTGGCTTGTGTCCAAAGGAGGCTTCGAAAGGGGTCCTCCATTTCACGGATGAGTGAGGAAATTTGTTTTGATTGTATATAGAAGCATTCATGGCCTCAACCCATAAATTTGTAGCCAACTTCTTGGCTTCCAGCATGCAAGTGGTCATCTCCTTGAGAGAACTATTCTTTCTCTCTGCTACACCGTTCTGCTGGGGAGTGTAGGGGACTAAATGTTGGATCTGAATACCAATTTCAAAAAATACATGCAAAAACTCATTACTGATATATTCCCTGCCATAATCAGATCTCAAAGTTTTGATCTTTTTCCTAGATGCATTCTCAATCATTGCTTTCAATTCAATGATTTTTTCTAAGACTTTTGACTTTTTCTTGATGAAGAAGGCCCATGTATATCTAGAAAAATCATCTATAAAAGTGAGAACATACCGAGATCCATTCGAGGATGTGGTGGGAATTGGTCTGCTGAAATTAGAATGAATTAGCCCCAAAATTTCTGATGCTCTGCTTGCCTTCCCCTGATCAAACTTATGCTCAGGATGCTTGCCCAAAATACAGCCTTTGCAAATTCTAGTGATAGCTTTGATGACCGGGAGGCCTTCAACCATGGAATTTTTCTATAATTTCTGCAAGTATTTGAAGTTTAGATGGTCGAATCTCTCATGCCATAGTCTGCTGACCTCATTTCCATGATTCAGAAGAGCTGTGGGCTTTGCATCCTTCACAAAATGGGAAAACTCATAGGCTTTTTTTGCATGATGATTTGTAGAGCCTTTTGGCACAAGTTTTCTTGATGCAAGTTCAGTAATTTATACATCATCTGGGCTGAAGGATACTCTCTTGGGCACTCCAGGATGGTTCATTTGATAGACACTCATGAGGTTTGAGGCAAGAGATGGTACATATAGAACATTGGAAAAATAACAGTGCTAAAGATTTACTGTAACTTGTCCTTTTGAGATGATGGTAGAATCATCTCCCATGTGGATGGGAATTCTCTTGCTAGAGTCAAGAGAAGAGAAAGAGTCTCTGCTGGCCATCATGTGGTTTGAAGCTCCAGAATCTATGAGTAGAGCCTTGGACTTCGAAAGTGCTTGCCATGAGGGCATGGCCTCTTTCATGTTTGTATTCCCGATCTTGATTTTCTTTCCTCCAAAAGCTTTCCGAAAGATTTATGTTATTTCTCTCAAGGAGAGAAGTAGCTTCATCAAGATTCTTTTTCATGCAGGCATGTTCAGGTTGGAATCCCTTCACACAGTATGAACACTTGAATTTTTTTTTCCCATGGTGGCCTTTGTTTTTGTTCTTCTTCGAGCCAAAAGCCTCTTCTTGCTGCTGGTTTTGAACTTTAGGCTTAGGAGCTTCGAATTTGCTTTCGAGGTTCTTCTACTGATTTCCTTTCCCCTTTAGATCCTTGGGTCTCGAAGCAAAGAGGGATTGATCATGGGAGGATCTGATGATCCCTATCTAGACAAGCTTATCACGCTCGCTTGTTAGGGACTCAATGAAGGCATTGAGTGAAGGCATCTTCCATCCAGGGGTTGTGATATTCCCCGCACGGAATGTAGAAAGAAACACCGAATAGTCATCTCCAAGTTTTGAGAGAATGGTGAGGATGAGCTGATCATCCTCCTTATTCACCTCACATTGCTTCAGTAGAAGGACTATATACTTGAATTTTGTGAAAAAATCATTAACGGTCTCAAAATTTCCAGTTTGAAGAGACATCAACTCGTTTTCAAGCTGATAAACCCTCAAGTCATCATGTTTTCCATACAGGGAGGAAAGGTGGTCCCAAATCTCTTTCGGAGTCTTCAATCCCGAGAGGTGGAATAGAAGATCCTTGGAGATAGAGAGACACAAGAAACCGAAATCTTCATCTTTCTTATTAAAAAATATATCCTTATCTATAACATGAGTAGGCTCTTCTTCTGTGTCCATAGTGACCCAGTAGAGTCCTCTGGCACGTAGCTAGGTCTCCATGTTTCCTTTTCATTGATGGAAATTGAACGAAGTCAAAAGATCTATGGAAGAATCCATATCAAATTGTTGTAGCGAATGAGCGAACCTGTAAAACCTGCAAATCTAAACAATAAAGTCATCGTAAGGCCAAACAACCTACACATTTTAGGTTTTCATCACACCCAGCATAATTGATCAAGCAAGCTTGATCAACAATTCCTTAACTTGGGGTATTAAGTGGTAAACCTTCTGCTTCTGGTGCAGTGCTGGAATTTGAGCTTTTGCTCAATTTTTCATGCAAGATCCGTAAAAAACCATGTTTTTGAAGAGAATGAGCTTCAACCCGTCGTGATCTCTGATACCATATTAATTATGTCACGGTAATCTAGGGACTAAACACAGTCTACAAGTGATTCAAGACAAATTACACATGAAAATGGAGTAAAGATAATGCAATAAGAGTTTTTAGACCCTGTATAATCAATAATGAATGATAGTACAATACAATCTCATGCAGAATGCATGAATGCCAAGACAATTCGAATTCACAAGGAGGTCATTCGAATTGCATGGATGTGTGTAACTTAACTAAATGTCAGCAACAATCGACACAATTAGTTAACCACTTATCTAATCCATAACTGACTCTCACACTAAGTCCTAAATGAATCGGAGTGCAATAGATTACTGAGTCTACCTGAAAGTGACTCATCACATGTAACTGCATGTCCAAATCAAAGAGGTAGTGCATCCATAACTCCAAGTAACTCCGATGGAGTTAACTGAAGTGCCACTTGTCATCAGAAGTGGTTGGAGGCGCCCTAGTTGTCTTCGGTTCATAAATATTGCCCAAAAATAATCAACTAATGAATGGAGGCGCCTTTAAAACTCAAATTAACTAATTTTTAGGTGAAACAACAATTAGTTAGCAATTAGGTGCATTTATGACACTCAGATCACCCCAGAATTGCTCCCTATTTGAAGGAGGAAGCTCAGTTAGCCTCCCTGAATGAAGGAGAAGGCTTAGTTGGCCTCCTTGACTGAAGGAGGGCGTGGGTGTGGTCATGATGATGTCATAGTGTGCTCATATGATGCCAAGTAAGTCAATTAAACTTAGGATAGTGGGTAAATAGGCCAAAATTGACCAAATAAGTGTGCATGTTAGGTAAATGATTCCAACACGATGAAAATACCAAGGAGTTGAGACGAAATTCCATCACTATTGCGATGAAAATACCAAAGTGTTGCAACAAAATCCCATCGCTAGAGTGACGGAAGTACATCATGTTTGCGATGAAAATACCAAAATGTTGCGATGAAAGGCCATCGCTATAATGACGAAATAACAACATGTTTGCGACGAATATACCAAGGTGTTGTGACAAAAGGCCGTCGGTATAGTGACGAACTAAAAACATGTTTGCGACGAATATACCAAGGTGTTGTGACAAAAGCCCCTCGCTATAGCGACACAAATACCTAGCAAGTTTCATCGCTAGTATAGCAAGTTCGTTGGAACTTGCTATGTATTTGCGTTGCTATAGCAACAAAGTTGTCTATTTAAAAAAAATTGTTAGACAGGGTTTAGGGTTGGCTAGAAGTATTTGCTATACCCTCCAAAAAATCTTATACCCTCAAAGGGTAATGAAGTTCTTATAGCATATGTAACATTTACCATCCACATCATTTAAGCTTGCAAAATAAAATGCTACAGTAATAATTTAAAGCATAAATCGGACTTTTAATACCAAATTTCCAGATCTGGATTTTACTCAAAATTAAGGTGAATGCATGCCTAGAAAATTCGATGCACTAACAAGAATGGAAAAAGGTGTCCTCCACGACTTCAAATTTCTCCTTAGTATTTCACAAACTGGGCATACTTCAATAAACAAATATAAAGTGCTGTAGTTTCCTTTCAGTAGATAATATTGAGTGGATTTGGTAGATATTAGACCTTGCACAAGCAAAAGCGACAGAACAAAACTTACTTGATATATATACAACACCCTTGTATGTCATATCTAAGTACAATGCCATAATACATTTTTCTCTTTCCATTTCGATAGTCTCTTGCTCAACAGAAGGTCAACAAAGGCCTTTCAAAGATTTGAAGATGAAAAGAAGTCAAGCACCCATTTTGGCCATTGAGTTGTTTCGTGGAGTAGTGCTAAAAGTTTCCACATACAATCATGAACTCTACGCTTTAGTGCACACTGTGAAGAAGTGGAAACATTACCTATTGAGTAAGGAGATTATGATTTACATTGATTACTAACCACTCCAGTATTTGCAGACTTAGATAAAGTTGCAATAGGAAAGGGGTTACAAATGGATGGGTTTCTTTCAGTGAGTCCATTTAGTGATAAAGTATAAGAACAGAAATACCAATAAAGTTTAATTTTTAGATCACCCATGCATACGATTACAACTATGGGGACAATAATGTAGCTTGTATGTGTCACCTATGAAGTTCTTGGGGATCTAGATGAGAATGACACTAAATTTAGAGGTGTATATTAGTAGTTGGAAAGGAAACCAATTTCCGAGTTAGGGGAATTGAGTATTATTTCAAATATGGGATAATTTAGAAGCTGGGAAAGCTGTGTATTCTGCTAGAAAGAAGAATACAATTGGTAAGAGAAGCTCATACTTAAAGAATTGTTGATCTTTTTGGCATTGGTAAGACAATGATAAATTTACAAAGGTATGTGTATTCACCCAAGATTCAAGAATAAGTTTCCAAATTTATTTGTGGTTGTGTTCTTTGTAGTACTAGTAAATTCAAATATTGGTAGCTTGGTTTGTACATACCCTTATTGTACACAACAAATGATGCAGAGAACCTTGACTAATGGCTCTCTCCAGCATTCTGTAACAGAATTTCCATGTGCCTGTCAATTCCATCCTGTTGTTCAAAAACTTTAGGATATTATTGTTTCTTAATTTAGACATTTATTCCTTACATTTGGGTTTGGTTAGGTGGAGTAGGAGAAATCCAGTGACCTTTTAGTGGGGAATTAGAGCAGTAATCCATATCTACAAAGGACCGATCTGGGTTAGAGATGGGGGCCTTTTTCTTTGTTTTTTTTATAGAGTTGTTAGTTATTAGGGGTGGAACAAAGACTCAGGCCTAGGTAGAAAGAGAACTGTTTGTTGAGACCTGGATGCCCATCTTGAGAACAAACTAGGGAGGCGAGCCTTTTTCTTTGGTTTTTTTCTAGAGTTGTTAGTTATTATGGGTGGAACAAAGACTAAGGCCCAGGTAGAAAGAGAAATGTCTGTTGAGACCTACATGCCCATCTTGAGAACAAACTGGGGAGGCCTACATGTCCATTTGTTAAATATAGGAATGGTATGTAACTGAATCTGGAATTTCAAGAGTATATTAACCCTGAGTACTGAAGCATGTGTTCATATGGATTTTATGTATTTCCTTGTCAACCTCTACAAATCTGTACTTTTCAAGTTTATGAAGGCCTTGCATCTTAAGTGACTACATCGGATTGGTATCAGAGCAACCACGATGGCCCATAGAGGAGTCCATCTGAACTAGGGAAAAGGGGGCAGGAGAAATGCAGGACAAAGGGAAAACATAGGTGAGGATCTACTCCAAAGGTTAGAGGCCATTGAGTCTAGGTTGCTTCATGAAGATTCCAAAGAAGAGCCAGAAGTTCCAAGGGGTTGGGTTGGAGTCATAGACCCTACTGAGAGGCTGATTGAAGCTAGTGTAGAATTGTTTGGATCAAAATTATACTCAAATACTTTTAGTTTTAGGTCTTGTCATTGAAAAGACAAGTCACCAAAGGAACATATGACATACCTTAATAGAGAGTAGGTTAGAGTGTTGTAGGTTGAGGTTAGATACATACAGTAGAAAGCAAGATATATTAGTCACCATGTGTGAATACCCTAGTAGGATAGTAGCAGCGATATTTAGCCTAAAACACAGCTAATAAACCTTAAAAGATCACAACTCCATCTAGCATAATTAACAACAAACAATTCATGTACAGAAAGGTAAGGTCAAATTAGACATGACCTAGCTAGGAGAGGTTACAAGAGTCCACTTTAACGATGAGGGAGGTCATCAAAATCCATGGCCCATCTAGGAGAGATCATACATAGTAACAATCCATTAGGATACACCTTACACAGTCACAAATAAGGTTTAGCATCCCTAGAGGGATGACGCCAAAGCTAATAGCCCAAGAGTAGCCCACATAACTGAACTTTTGGCACAACAATTTACTTTTCCTGGAATTCATAATGAAGTAGGATTCTATAATGATATATCAACATCTTTATAACACAAAAATATAATGCATAAAACTGAATTTCAAATTAACCCATCCGAATAATGCCTTTGATTAATTGCAAAAAAAATAAATTAAAAAGATAAACAGTCTAACAAAAGTATATGCCATTTTCAATCACATGTTAAGACATAATTTCAGTCAAATTAAAAATTAAACATATTGATATTAAATTATAAATGGCTTATGTTCTCAAATAACACGAAAAACATAATTGAACCTTAAACCCCTTCCTTTTTCCCTCAAACATTCATAGTCATCACTTCTCACATCGCAAATGTTTCAAAATCAGGAGAAAAAGGTTGTTATCATCCATGGCCAATTCTCTTAAGGACACGCATTTAATTAATAAATGAGTCTATGGTACAAAAATTTTCATAAGTACATTTATTGGTTTCCTATACTAGCCATTATCTCAAATATCCATAAGAAGAAGCTATGAATAAAGACATTTCATCCAATATTTACTCGATGAATGAGAAACTATGGTACAAGATGTCATAAGTACATTGATTGGCTACCTATTGTTGCCCTTTTCTAAAATATGCATCACAGGAAGCTATGAGTTAAGACGAACTATTCTTCTTGATCTATTATTTTTCTGCAGAAAATAGTGATCATAGGAGCAACTATACAAAAGGAAACTCTCAGGAAATCTAGTAGACCTATGATTGAAAAAATGTCGTGGAAAGGTGAACTTATACAGTTTAAGCTGCCTGAAGGCATCTCAACTCAAACAAAAGCTCATAATTAGAAATGTGAAGTTAAAGTAATCTCTATGAGTTTCAGTTTTGAAAAAACATAAAACTCAAAGAGTGGATCTTATATTTATTCTGCATAGCTAAATAAGCTCTATGAGTTTCACCAGATGAAATTTTAAAATTCACTTTACAACCTAACATTAAAATGGTATGGAAGGTTTCTCTAGAATCTAGTACAATTCATAATGGTGTGACTGCTAATGTGAGTAAAATCAACTAATTTCAACATCAGTGAAATCTAAATGGCAAAAGACAAATGTCACATAAAATAATTCAAAAAATTGCAAGATCCAAACAGTTTCATAATAAGGACTTTGCAATATCCTTGATAGAAAAAGACAACGATAACAACGCCTTCTAGAACCAAGATGATGTCTTCAATATACTACTGTAAAATAGAACCTGTTAGTGCTTCCCATCTTTGATAAAAACTAAATTTCTCTAGTTGATGGTTGAAGCAAAATGAAAAGGTGACCTATGATGTATCTCCAAACGTCGTTATATTAGAGCAGCACATGCCTAATAGATTTCCTTCCTTGTAAACCTGTAGCTGTATTTTCCAAACATAACTTAAAATTTGTTGGAAATAGTAACTTCTAGTGCTCAATTTCCCACAATAATTATAACAAACAGCTTGATATCTATCTATCTATCTATATATCTATATATATAGAAGTTGTCTTGTATTTTTAATATTTTATGTACTTTTTAATTTTGCAGAGTTGACACCAAGTCAAAGGTTGTATCGAGTCCACTCATAGTCAAAGTTCTCAGCAAGTCCGTTTTGATTCCGAGTTAGATAAATTTGGTTTCCTCAGCCAGTATAGGCTAGAAAATCCAACATGTCAGAGTTAGCTCCTAGCTCCGTGTAGCCTACATCGTTCTTGATGTTATCAAGACTCTGTAATCAATAACATAATGCTGCTTTTTTTTTTCATTTTGTTCTTTTCTATAAAATGAAGTTATGGATGGCAGTTTCATTAAACCTTCTGAGTCTTTAATAGGCATTTTAATATGTTCCTTTTGTAATGGATTGGTAATTTTAAGTTGCTCAACATCCATACTCATGAATTATAAACTCATGCATATCTAATTTTTTGAAATGCAGCTGTTTGATTAGTACTATACCAAGTATGGAGAGTGGCATGCAAGATATATCAAATCTTGGTAGTGTCAGGGATTCATCTCTTGAAGGAGAATTCTCAGAAAAACAGGGAGATTTGAAATCTATTTGGGAGCCAAATATGAGCAAGGGTATATGGAATAACACAAATGTGGANTAGTGTCAGGTATTCATCTCTTGAAGGAGAATTCTCAGAAAAACAGGGAGATTTGAAATCTATTTGGGAGCCAAATATGAGCAAGGGTATATGGAATAACACAAATGTGGAGGATTTGAATTGTTCAGTAAGACTTGACTCTATTAGAGGAGGTTTCCTTACAAAGGTTGGTTTTATTTTTTTATTCTTGGTAGGCTCAGTGTTAATATTCGTGTTTGTCATTACGTATTTAAGGCCTTAGAGTTGTCTTATATGTAGACATGAACACCATAATTTACTGATGTTTGTTAGTATGGTATTAATGTTGTTTAAGTTTATGATGCTATTGTCACAATCTGTATTACACGATTGGAAAAAGTTTATTAAAATGTGTCTAGATGTTGAGTTAACTCATCAACTAGGCTCAACTTTGATGGATTAATTAGGTTTACTTAACTAATAAACATTTCATACAGATGAAATTTTTGACTAAATCAAATGACATGGATAGAGGGGGGTAAATTAAAGCAAGGTTAATTAATTTCTTACAGTATCTTGTGAGGGTACTATAAGATGACCTACAATATGAAAAATTTAATCAAGCATTACCGGACTTAAACATTAACAGAAAACAAGAAGTGATAAAGTGGGGAATTACCAAATTCCCATGGAACTTACCTTTATATTGTGAGTGGTGTAGAGTAATTTCAGTAGTACTCTTGCCATGATTAGTATGTCTTAACATATGACAATAACATTTCAGTTAAGCATCAGAAACTGTTGATCCATTACTCTTAAGGTGCAATTGTACTCATTTTCTCTTCTCTTATTAAGAGCTTCAAACCTATGTGTGATCCATCAACTATGCAATATCACCGGGGATCAAAATTGAATTAAAGTGGGGTTGGCATGGCCTCAAAAGAAGCTAATTATAATTTGCTAAAGTCAACTGGTCATCATGATATAGATGAAAAAGAGGCAGATGAATTCACCTTCCAATAGGACTTAACACAATATGATGATGACGATGAGGTGACAGAATCTAATATTAAATCCTTCTTGGATGAAAATGTATCAGGATTTTTTTTGTAAGATTTTGTATGTTCTTCTCATTCTTTATCGAAGCAATTGAACTGATAATCTACAACTATAAATTTTGAAATGTTCTTTTACATTTAACAAGCATTATAATTGAAGAAATTGCAAACTCCTTCGTATGAATAATTTTACAACACCATTAATTCTACTCAAAGACGAGAACATGACATGGATAATAGTGTTGCTACTCCAATGCTAATCAAATCTAAATATACTAGTAAAAAAGCTAGTGGTAGGCCATTTCTTGCCATGAATACTCGTGATAGTGAGGCAAGTATGAGATCAGGTAGTCCAGCAGGAGGTTCACCTAGTGTTGATTGCACCCCACTAGTCGAGGTTAGATCACTTAAGATAAATCAGTTAAGAGGACTTCGACAAGAAAATCTTCAAGGATCACCAAGCCCTAGGTATGTTGAACAACAAGAATTTTAGAATTATGTAAGCATCACGAAACATGCATAATTAAAAGACATCTAGTTGATTTTTCTTTTAAGTCCCTTTGTGTATACCCAAAAAACTACGCAAAAGCCATGTTATCAGCTAATTCTTTACCATACTGGAAAATAAAAGATATCAAGGTTACCTCAACATCAAGTCTATATTTTGCATAGTCAATAGCTTGACGCGATGCCAACCAATTAAAAGATATTGTTAATCTTTGTTTATTTTTTCTCTGAGTAAATCTAGGGAAATAAAAAAGCTTGGTAAAGAAGAAATTAACAAGCAAATACTATAACCAAACCCTTTGATTTGTCTGCTCTAGTATCAAACCTGAAGAGCTTAAGAATCGTTGAGTTATATCATTTCACTGACAGTGAACCTAGGCATTTTTCCTACCAGAACCTTATTCCTACTCTTATACCTACCAAGCTCAAGAAAACCCCTCTATCAGACAGTATGGGATATTTCTGTTCAGATGGGAGTTCGAACCCAGGTTCCTTTGATGTAGTTTTTTGTTATCTTTGTAACTAACAGGAATTTTTTCCTGCCATCCTTCTAGTCGTAGGTTTATGGCTTAGATGAAACTCACCCAGATACACGTATTATGTTGGGGCACCATTGCATAAACCCAGTATTCCGAATAAGAAGCAGGCCGACAATTTGTTCAACCTAGATCTGGTTAGACGACCGCTAATAGTTCTATGGTAAACCAAAACTGGTAGTTTTCAATATTCACAGTGAGTTTTGGCGAGTAGTTACCTGGTAATTTTATAAATATCCTATCACGGTTGATATAATTATCCTAGATAAGATGTAGAATATAATTCCAAACAAATTTTTTTTTGAGTTAGATCTACTAGGACCACAAACCTAGTCTAAGGAATGGAGGTACAATCAAAGAAAGGGGTTCAAGAAATATAAGTCCATTGATGGGTACCATTATGTTCAAGGGCTAGGATAGATCCAAATTAAGCAAACTTTGGAGGATTGAATCAAAAGAAAAAAAACATAGTTGTATCAACTAAATTCCATCTAGAAGAGGTGCCTTAAACCTAAAATAGCCTAATTTGGCTAATCTTTGATTCATGAAGGCCTACCTGTTAGCAATCCCCTGAAAATACAAAGTGATCCCCCACCACAAATGTAAATTCTATGTCAATAATGAATACTTGAAGCAATTGTTTGGGTGCTATAAATATGCCCATCTTGTCTAAGAAAGGGCTTATAAGTTGTGCCATAATATTCTCTCATCATAATTACTTGGAAATCAATCCTTTTAGGACAATCCCTTCCTTGGGCCATGCAACTTCACACAGCACGACAATTTATTAGACTTGATATTTTATATCATCTCTTGAAAAAAAGAAATTAGAATTGATATTTTATACCAACTCTTGAAAACAAGAAATGAGTGCATTTTCACAAATGCATTAGCACAATTCAAATTTTACATGGCACAATGAGTCTCTACTGTGTGTCCATATGTAAATACATATTTAAATGCATATGAGGAAGATGGAAATGGAAGTGGGTCATCTGCACAGGATGAAGGATTATTGAACCAACATAGAGTGTCCATGAGAAAAGTTCCTCTTGAAGGGCACTTTCCTTCTAATTCTACACACTACAGATCTTAATGTGGCCAATAATCACAAAATAGGGTGAACCGAATGATGAGAGAGCATCAAGAAAAACGAAGGAGCTCCCCCCTAGAGGTCCCATGGTTTTATAAATTTTGGACTGCCTTGTTGGGAAAATATGAATCAGAGTGACTTGAAGAGGCCACGTAGGAAAAGAACAAATGGAGCCTATAGATGAGGGATGGGGGCCTCTACCAGTGATCAAACACCCTCCACTAGCAATGGGTTTGGTTTTGAGTGCAACTTGATATTCCCATTCGATCTTGCAAATTGGTATGTGTGATGTTAATTGCTTTCTATGTCGTCATTGTGGACTTGCCTGACTGTAACGTCCCTGACCCTCCGATCGGCAAAGAGGATGCTGCCATACCATTATCTATTCGGGAAACTAGCCCCATGAACATACACATAAAAATTGAAATGCTTTGGACTAAAACATGCATACATTATCACCATACAACGGAAACAAAACCATACATTCAAGCATTAAGCATGTTCATTGTAATTCAATATCAAATGTAATTGCAGGGAATTAAACACAAGAATACTTATCTTATGAAGAAGAATGCCCCGCAACCAGCTATGTCGCTGCAACGTTCCACCCAACCATAGGCCAATGTGCTCCTTAATCTCTCAGCAACACTGCCACCCTTGAGCTAGGCATGATTCCCCAAGGAATAAGGAAACTAGGCAGGTTCACACATATCCAGACATATGTCAAGATTCAGTCAAGCCCACACAGTTGGGTTTATCAGACCAAGAGTACACAAAAACACATAACCAAGCCAACAAGTTGGGTTTATCAGGTTATCAGGAGATGGAAGCACCGTCTACTAAGCTAGTGGGCTCACTGAAGAGATAAGGATACCTTCACAAGAACTAGCTTGACTCCTAAGACATCTACACACACCCAACACAAGGAATCATTCCCTTCTCTGATGTGCAGTCCCTCAGGACATGACATCCCTTCCAGTGCTATTCAGTGGGTGTAGAGAAGAGAATCAACCCTCTAGCCCTTCCTATGAGGCTCCTACAAAACACTAGGCTTTTCAAGCAGACTCATTTCCACTCCTACACAGTCCAAAGACCAATTGCATACACACCAATATAGACCATTTCTGGGTTGAGGTAAACAATTCAGCCACAAAACTTGTTGCCAAGGAGAGTAAGAACAACCCACTACAACAAATCGTATCCTAGGGACATTTTGGCCCTAATGTGGCCAAAAACGAATTCCATACATCACAATTACAGTGCTGAGAACACAAAAATGATTTCAGCTTAATAAACATTGGGGAAATGCAATAGAAATGTTGGGGAAAGGAACCCAACCACATATCATTACCAAAAACGAATCCACAGCTCAGGAGAATGAGGAAAGACTACCCACGTGAGGGAAAAACACACTCACAGCAACTCAAAAATGGATTTCACACACACAAAATTCCTAGCTGCTGGAGAGAACCCCAACGTGGGTGAATGATGAAGATGAAAACGCCCAGGAGTCCCAATCGTGAAGGAAGAACACACAACTGGCAAAATCGTGGAGCTAAGAGTAGCTTCCAAGCTTCCTTGCGTGAGCCAAAAATGAAGAATGTGGGTGTGTGGGAAAATGGCATGCATTTTTGGGTGTTTGCTTGCCCCAAAAGTCAAAACTGATTTTCCCCAAAAATGGGTTTTCCCCAAATTCGAAATTGTTTCCCATACTCTTCCCATCCCCATGCAATAACTAAATCAACCACATTCTGGCAGAATTTAATGATTGGGGGAAAAAGATAAAATGGGTAGTTGAGGGTTGATGGGTTCTCCCTTTGACATTTGGTTTTTCCCCATTAGCCCAAAGGTTTAAATATTTTCCCTCCCCATTCCTTAGGAAAATCATGCCCCCATCTCATTACTTGTTGCATAGACATAGCTGGTTGGGTTTTTTAATTAAAATGCATATTTACATGATGCCAAAAATTATAATGTGCCGGCTAGCATGAAATATACCTTCGGTAATGATTTTAATTGCCGGAACATAAAACGATAAATCAATGGTGGGGATTTTTCCTTTAGCTCCACACCATGATTAATTACAATATATACATCATATACATTAATGCAACGGGGTCAAAACTGGGGTGTTACATTCCCCTCCCCCTTCAATAGCATTGTCCTCAGTGCTTTACAAAATTGAACAAAATGCTACACTGGTACCACCTTAGTGTTCTGTAGAATTGAACAAAAATGGATGTGCCAATTGCATGGACTCCTCTAGCTCCCATGTAGCCTATTCAGGACTGAAGTGCTCCCATCGCACCTTTACCTACCCCATGGCTCAGTTCCGACGCATTGTGACCTTCTTGTCGAGGATGCGAATTGGCTCGATTTGGAACTCTCCCTTGGGTTCCACCTGAATCACATCCCAATTTATCACATGGTTAGGGTCATGTACATATTTCTTAAGAAAAGAAACATGAAAAACATTATGAGCTCTAGTGCTAGCAAGCAATGCAAGTCTATATGCAACTGGCCCTATTCTTTCAAGCACTTCAAATGGCCCACAATATTTAGGTGACAGCTTGGCACAACTTCCATGCTTCAAGGAACTCTTCTTTTCCCTCACTCTGAGGTAAACATGATCCCCATCACTGAACCCTCTATTCACCATATGCTTATCTGTCTGTCTTGGGCTACTTTCAGATTCTGTCTGATCTTTACAACCTCTTTCTCCATCTCCTTGAGCAATTATGGACCAAGCACAACCCTATTCACTGGATTATCCCAAGTCACTGGTGTCCTACACCTTCTGCCATACAAAGCTTCATACGGGCTCATCCCCAAGGATGCTTGTTGTCCATTATTATAAGAAAACTCTACCAAGTGTAAGTAATCTTCCCACTTAGTTGGTTTATCCATCACGTACATGCGAAGCATATCTTCAAGCACTTGATTTACTCTCTCTGTCTGTCCAGCAGTCTGAGGATGGTAGGCAGTGCTGAAGTTTAGCTTTGTACCCAAATATGCAAACAACCCCTTCCAAAAAATGGAAGTGAACTTGACATATTTGTCAGAGACTAATTCCTTAGGCAATCCATGCAATTTGAAAATCTCCTTCATGAATATCTTTGCAATGTCATCAGTCTTATGCATAGACTTAACCGGTAGAAAATGCGGTGCTTTTGTCAACTTATCCACCACAACCACGATGGAATCATGTTGTCTCCAAGTCATTGGAAATCCTGTAATAAAATCCATGGAAATAACTTCCCATTTCCATTCAGGAACTAGAAAATGCTGTAACAAACCTGCAGGGTGTTGATGCTCAACCTTTACCTACTGACATTTCATGCACCTTGAAATGTATTCAGCCATGTCCTTTTTCATTCCTGGCCAAAAGTACTGCTTTCTGGCTGTAGCAATTATCTTCTGATATCCTGGGTGACCAGAATATGGAGCTTGACAGATTTCATCCATAACAACTCTCCTCAACTCTTACATTTGGAATATAAATTCTACCTTTATAAGTAAGAAGTCCATCTTCTTCCAATTTATATCCCTCATGCCTCTTCTCAAGACTTTGCTGCTGCAATTTGTATTTTACCTGCTCATATAATTCATCTCCAGCAGTATGATTAACAATTTGCTGCCTCAAGTCTGATTGGAAAATACTAAGAGATGCCACATGCATTTCCTGCACCTTCCTGCTGAGCGCATCAACTACTTTATTCTCTTTTCCCTTTATGTGCTTGAGTTCAAAATCGATCTCGCATAAAAACTCCAGCCATCACGCTTGCCTAGCATTCAGAGTAGGCTGATCAAACAAATACTTCAGACCACAATAGTCTGTCCTTAGCTCAAATATTTTTCCCATCAAGTAATGCCTCCACATCTTGAGAGCATGTACTATGGCTGCAAGCTCTAGATCATGAGTGGCATAGTTCTTGTCATGCTCCTTCAGCTTTCTTGAATCATAACATATCACATGGTTGTCTCGCATAAGGACTCCTCCAAGCCCTTGTCCGCATGCATCAGTACACACCACAAATATTTCTCTGGATCTGCAACTTTCAATACTGGTGCACTGGTGAGAAGATTTTTCAACTGTTGGAAGCTTTCTTCACACCTCAATGTCCATTCAAACTTTATCCCCTTATTTTGCAAAGAAGTGATGGCATGTGCAACTTTGGAGAATCCTTCAATGAATCTCATGTAGTATCCTGCAAGTCCCATAAAATATCTTACATCTATCACATTTCTTGGAGTAGGCCAATTCATAATGGATTCAATCTTTTCAGGGTCCACTGATATACCCTCTTCTGAGATAATGTGACCCAAATATTGAATTCTATCTCTATAGAAGTCACACTTGCTCAACTTTGCATACAGATGATGCTCCCTGAGCAATTGCAATGTCAATCTCAAATGCTCTTCATGCTCTTCCTCATTCTTAGAATAAACAAGAATGTCATCAAGGAAAACAAGAACAAACTTGTCGAAATACCTGCTGAAGACATTGTTCATAAGGCACATAAATGTAGCTGGTGCATTTGTGAGACGAAATGGTACCACTACAAACTCATAATGTCCATACCTTGTTCTAAAGGTTGTCTTATGAATGTCTTCATCCTTGATTCTCACCTGGTGGTAACCAGACCTCAAGTCAATCTTGGAAAATACCTTTGCTCCTCTCATTTGATCAAAGAGGTCGTCAATTCTAGGCAAAAGGTATTTATTCTTCACAATGACTTTGTTCAGCTATCTATAATCAATACACAACCTAAGTGTACAGTCTTTCTTCTTTACAAATAGAACTGGTGCTCCCCACAGAGACACACTCGGCCTAATATACTTCTTCTCCAACAACTCCTGTAGTTGCATCTTCAACTCTAGCATTTCTGGTGTACTCATTCTGTAGGGTGTCTTGGACACTGGTGCTTCTCCTGGCACAAGTTAAATTGTGAAATCAATGTCCCTCTTTGGAGGAAGCCCTAGAATCTCATCAGGAAACACATCCTTGAATTCCTACAACACCTGAAAGTCCTCCAACCTAGGAGTTTCATCCTCTGTTTCCTCCAAAATATGAGCTACATACAACTGACAACCTTTCCTATAGAACCTCTTCAACTGCATTGCCGAAATCCGCCTCATAGAAATCACCTTTGGAATACCTCTTACCACTACTGGGTTCCCTTCTTCATCCATGCATTCGAAAGTCTTATTGTAATAGTCAAGATTTACCCTGTGAGATTCTAACCAATCCATTCCAATGAGAACATCATAGGAACCAAGTGGTAGAACATTCATATCTACACAAGTGACCAATCCATTCATGATCAATGGACATTTCTCTACCACTTCACTAACCTTTCTCTTAGTTCTAGTGGCTAGCTGAACTAACCAAGATTGTCTATGCTTTAGTTTCTTAAAAGCACAAATCTCCACTACTTGAGGGGTAATGTAACTATGAGTAGAACCAGGGTCAATCAAAATAGAAAAAGACTACTCAATAGTCTTACTGGCAACTTCAACCACAGTTGACTGGTGATCTGCCTAGTGGTCCTCCAGTGCTGCATAAATCCTAGGGACGACCCTTGCTACTTGACCCACTGTTTCTACTTCTTGAATGTTGTAATCTGGCCTTGCATTATCATTCTCAAGTGGACAATTTCTGCTCATGTGGGGTCCTCCACATTCCCAACATTGGAGAGGTTCTTTGTTCTGCTGCGGATCTCTTGGCTTCTCTCCCACCACTCCAGCTGGCTTACTCATAGCTTGGGATGGCTACTTCTGCTGATTCCTGAAGTTAGAAGGTTTGAAACCTTTCTTCATTTGGTCAGACTTCTCATTCTTCTTGTCCTTCCATGTCTTATGGTAATCAGGTTTACCTTTTCTTTGCTCATAGCAATACTTAGCCTTCCTTATTGCTTCTTCAAGAGTTCTAGGTGCATAAAACTCGATTCTGTCTTTGTAAGATTGAGGCAATCCACTCAGGAAACGCTGGATCTTCACTTTTTCATCTTTGATGTACTTGACATATCTTAATAGTTCCAAGAACTTATTTGCATACTCCTCCATAATCTGCTGTCCCAATCTCAGCTCATGGAATTCTTTAATCTTATCATCATAGTACCTGTCAGAGAGGTACTTCTGCTTGAAGTATTTCTTGAATTGTTTCCACACAATTCTTCTTTCATTAACCTTCTTTACTTGCCTATGGTGTTCCCACTATATGGATGCTCTTCCAGTCAAATTGAATATAGCTACCCTTGCTTTCATATTTTCAAAGCAGTCTTGAACTTGGAAATACTTCCTCATCCCAAGAAGCCAAGCCTCAGCTTCTTGACCAGTCTTGACCTCACCATTAAAAGTGGGAGGCCTTGCCTTTTTGAATTCATCTCATGAATTGTTCTTGTAACGTCTCCTCCTCTTATTCCTACGAGATGCAGAGCTTCAATCCCCACTGGGTTTTTCAGAATTAGATGACCCATTGGTAGTCCATTCTGGAGTATCCCTTCTGTCCTTGGAAGCCCTCCTGGAGACATGGGACCTTTTATGGGAATCTTCCTTGGCGCTACTTTTGCTTCTTTCTAGATTATCTGTCTGATGCCCAGAGTTTATCTATCCCTGGATGTCTGTCAAACTCTGCAGTATAGCTGCATTTATCTGATTTTGATCTTCTTGAGCCTTAAGCATCCTTTCATTGTCTTCTCTGCAACTTTGCAAATCCACCCTTAGGCTCCTCATGGTGGCTGCAAAATCTGGGGGAGTATCTTGAAATCTTCTCCCATTCGACTCTGTCTTGTCATTTCCAACTCTGACATTTTCTCCCATAGCATCTTCCTCGAACTCATAGGGATCCTGTGCATCATTCATGTCGTCGATCCTCATCTTGGCCCAACCAAGAATGGATTTTTTGAAAACTGTTCTATGCGGAATGTTGACTCTGAAGGTGACTATAGTTCTGCACAATGTGTTAATAAACACAACTGTTAGTTGCATAACAATATCATGAGTTTATAATTACTTACCCGCATTGGAAAATACTATATTGACAACTTTGTCAAAACGCATAATTTTCTTTTCACCAAGCACGATGGTCTTTTTTGTAAATATTTGGTTTTTGCGCAATCTGGAGCATAAGATTGCTTCCATTTTCTCCCTTTCAGCCCTGTAAATCCATTGAAAAACTGCTGAAAATCTGTTGAAAAACTCAGATTTTTTTTTTTAATCAGATCGGATCCCTTCCCAACTATCCATCCGATGTATCGGATCACTAGTTGACAACACTTTCGACACCTTGGCGGAATCATCTTCATCTGTCTTCCAATGCCTTATCGGATCCATCTTCATTTGTCTTCCGATGCCATATCAGGTCCATCTTCATCTATCTTTCGACGCATCGGCTGAATGATCTTTTATTCTTTTTTGACGCCTCGGGTCGATCTTCCTTTGTCTTCTGACGCATCGGCTCGATCTTCCTCTACCTTTTGACGCATCGACTGACTGATCTTCTATTTTTTTTCGAGATTTCCTCTACTTAGAAAAATTTGCAAATTTTTCTTCTCTTCTTCTTCTTTCTGCCACCGCGTCGGCTCCCTTCTGGGGAGCCTTACCGACACCTCGGCTCCACTTCAACGAACGTCTTCTGATAATTTTAACAATTCGAAAAAATTTCAAAATTTTTCTCTCAGTTTCCTTGTCGACTATGTCTCGGCTCACCCCACCCGAGACCATCGGCTCCACCCAGCTGATACCTTCA
Organism: Pseudotsuga menziesii; assembly: GCA_001517045.1. Classification (NCBI taxonomy): domain Eukaryota; kingdom Viridiplantae; phylum Streptophyta; class Pinopsida; order Pinales; family Pinaceae; genus Pseudotsuga; species Pseudotsuga menziesii. The sequence goes on from LPNX010190760.1 coordinate 236,030, forward strand.
TCTACTCTCAGCCGATACCTTCGGTTCCCTTCATATTTTCTCATCTGGCATCATCGACAGCCCTTCGGCTAACTGAGCCGACGTATCGGTTGGCTTCAGCAAATGTCTTCCAACGATTTTGACACTTCAATTTTTTTTTTGAAATTTCCTCCTCGCTGGGGTTCTTTATCGGATGGACTCAGCTCTAGTCATCCGACCTATCGGATGGGCTTCAACCTAAGTCCTCCGACATTTTCCATACTTAGAAAGTTTTTTTTTGAAATTTTCTTGTCTTTCTCATTTTTCTGCATCTGGGAAGAGGGTAACCTTTCCTCTGTCACTACTTATTCATGGCCCATTAAGGCCCATGCTGCAACGTGTGCTTTGATACCATACTGTAATGTCCCCGACCCTTCGATCGACAAAGAGGACACTACCATACCATTACCTATCCGGGAAACTAGCCCCATGAACATACACATAAAAATTGAAATGCTTTGGACTAAAACATGCATACATTATCACCATACAGCGGAAACAAAACCATACATTTAAGCATTAAGCATGTTCATTGTAATTCAATATCAAATGTAACTGTAGGGAATTAAACACAAGAATACTTATCTTATGAAGAAGAACGCCCCGCAACCAGCTATGTCGCTGTAACGTTCCACCCAACCATAGGCCAGTGTGCTCCTTAATCTCTCAGCAACACTGCCACCCTTGAGCTGGGCATGATTCCCCAAGGAATAAGGAAACTAGGTAGGCTCACACATAGCCAGACATATGTCAAGATTCAGTTAAGCCCACACAGTTGGGTTTATCAAATCAAGAGTACACAAAAACACATAACCAAGCCAACAAGTTGGGTTTATTAGGTTATCAGGAGATGGAAGCACTGTCTGCTAAGCTAGTGGGCTCACTGAAGAGATAAGGATACCTTCACAAGAACTAGCTTGACTCCTAAGACATCTACACCCACCCAACACATGAAATCATTCCCTTCTCTATTGTACAGTCCCTAAGGACATGACTTCCCTTCCAGTGCTATTCAGGGGGTGTAGAGAAGATAATCAACCCTCTAGCTCTGTCTATGAGGATCCTGCAAAACACTAGGTTTTTCAAGCAAACTCCTTTCCACTCCTACACAGTCCAAAGACCAATTGCATACACAACAATGTAGACCATTTCTGGGTTGAGGTAAACAATTCAGCCACAAAACTTGTTGCCAAGGAGAGTTAACAAATCATATCCTAGGGACATTTTGGCCCTAACGTGGCCATAGACGAATTCCATAAATCACAATTATAGTGCTGAGAACACAAAAACGATTTTTAGCTTAATAAACATTGGGGAAATGTAACAGAAACATTGGGGAAAGGAACCCAACCACATATCATTACCAAAAACGAATCCACAGCTCAGGAGAATGAGGAATGACTACCCACATGAGGGAAACACACACCCACAACAACTCAAAAATGGATTTCACACACACAAAATTCCTAGTCGCTGGAGAGAACCCCAACGTGGGTGAATGATGAAGATGAAAACGCCTAGGAGTCCCAATCGTGAAGGAGGAACACACAACCAGCAAAATCGTGGAGCTAAGAGCAGCTCCCAAGCTTCCCTACGTGAGCAAAAAAGGAAGAATGTGGGTGTGTGGGAAAATGACATGCATTTTTGGGTGTTTGCTTGCCCCAAAAGTCAAAACTGATTTTCCCCAAATTTGAAATTGCTGCCCATACTCTTCCCATCCCCATGCAATAACTAACTCAACCACATTCTGGTAGAATTTAATGATTGGGGGGAAAGACAAAACAGATAGTTGAGGGTTGATGGGTTCTCGCTTTGACATTTGGCTTTTCCCCATTGGCCTAAAGGTTTAAATATTTTCCCTCCCTATTCCTTAGGAAAATCATGCCCCCATATCATTACTTGTTGCATAGACATAGCTGGTTGGGTTTTTAATTAAAATGCATATTTACATGATGCCAAAAATTATAATGTGCCGGCTAGCACGAAATATACCTTCGGCAACGATTTTAATTGCCGGAACATAAAATGATAAATCGATGGTGGGGCTTTTGCCTTTAGCTCCACACCACGATTCATTACAATATATATATCATATACATTAATGCAATGGGGTCAAAATCGGGGTGTTACACTGATGCTTTAAATTTGGTGACCCGCATGGTAGTTAATGCAGGTTAGGTTGATTTTTCCTTGCAGATTTTGCTCATGATGTCTGTTTTTGTGGCATTTTTTGCATCAGATGCATGTACTTTCAATTGTATATTAATAATATTTATCAAGCATTTTATCTCAGAAAAATTAACTAAAACCTTCATAAATGGTAAACATTTTCTAATAAGTCTAAAGCATGTCGCTATATCTTAAACATGAAAAAAACCTTCATACACTTGTGTTCAAAACCAGTTGTGTACAGAGGAAAGCAAAAAGAAGGGAAGTGACCTTACTCAACAATGATAAGCTCAATACCCATCTCACTAATTGTGGCAACTCATGTACCGAAATTGGAATTTGGTTATATATGACTGCAGAATCAATTGACATGATGAAAGCTCTAGTATATATATATATACAAAGAGGACATGGAATATCAGCCTAACTTTACGAGATGAAAGACCAAAAAACCATTGAGTTCAAGACATAAGCTATTAAAATATTTATAATATCAACATAAAGTTTCCCGATATTATAAGGTTACCACTAAATCATAGTAGAAAATAAAAGAGTGATTGGTCAAAGAAACCACAAAACTTCAATCTTATGCACTACAATATACTCAAAATTCTTTAGCTTTAGAAACAAAATATACATTCAAAGACATCGAAAGCAAAAAAGGTTAAACTTTTGAAGAAAAAGAAAGGAAAGAAATTCTAATCATATTTTATCCCTTTTTTTTTATAAAGTTATACTTTATCTGACCAGGTTCAGATTCAAATTTAAAAGAAACACTTTGAATTTACTTAGAATTTGACCAACGGATTTACTTTTTTTTGCAAGAGATTGTATTCATATACTTGCCTAGCACCACAAAGTGAACAATTTCAAGAAAACTCCACATCATTGGAAGAGTGGGATGTTACTTGTTAGCCTTGATACTTATGCATATCACCCAAGCCTATTGGAAACTACAGGGGCCTAACTTATGCGACACTTGCACAAACTACAACAGGAAGCACTTTGGTTGCAGGAACAGAGCCAAGAAAAACCTACCAACCTTTTTCTAAGTCTCCATGAAGGAACTAGGAAATATACATTATGATATTGAACTAAGGTTGTCTGCTTAAAATTTTGTAATTCACAAAAATAACCCCCTGCGGGGTTTTCGATCAAGAGTTCTTGTTTTTTGCTGACATTTTTTCCCTCTAATCACATCGACTGTTTAAGTGGTTTGGAAGTGTTTTAGGATTCATGCAATTACTCTTAACTCTGTGGATATATCTCTGATGTAGAGTACACCCTCTTTAGAAGTCTAAGTTCTTCCCTTTTCACTGTAGAGGGTTTTGCAATTGGAGTGATGTTTTTTTGTGAGGGTTTTATGCAAAATCATCATAAACCTATCAAACAAATGCTTCACATCATTCATGGAAGAAAAAAATACAATGAAATGAGATAAAAATCTAAAATGCCTTTTCAAAATACACAAATTTAACAAACCCAATATGAATTTAAGCATATAAATTAACCCAATAAGACATGACAAGCAATGGCCGGGGGGTTCTTGTCATCAATGAGCGTCTTCAAGCAATGGCTAGTGGCAGAATCCCAAATCCTGTAGATCTCATCATAACTACTGGAAAATATCAATGACCCATCTCGATTGAAGTGGACGATCGTCACAGGGTCTGAATGGGAAGGAAAAACCTTGAAGCATTTTCCCTTCCTCACTTCCCATATCCTCATAGTTTTGTCAAAGGAGCCAAAAACTATAATATTTGACTATGATTTGAAATTAACAAAGAACACATAATTAGTATGGTGGATTGAAATTAACATAATAGACATAATTAGTGTGTCCCTTCAATGTTTTGATGCAATCACCTGTGTGGACGTCCCATATGCACAGGGTTTTGTCGTCGGAGGTAGAGCAAATGTAATGGGAATCTAACGACCATGCCATGTCGAAGACGCCCTCTGTGTGACCTTGGAGCTCCTTCTTCACACTTCCGTCGCTTGCAGACCATATTCTCACGATTTTGTCGGCAGAGGCATTCCCCAAAACTTCCAATTCTGCTAAATCAGTTGCAGTACACGGGCTAGCTAATAGTCGACCAAAGGAAGTTTACCCTATTATTTGGTAGGTTCTCCTACTTCTACTCATCCTTGTGCATTGGAAACCCCCTATGACATCATTTCACCAATTCATAGTTTGGATTTGGGTCTTGCTCCTGCGATTGCTCCTACTTGTGCAATGGAAACCCCCTCTGATGTCATTTAACACCCTTTCACAGTTTGTAGTTGGGTCGATTAAGTGTTTTTCATGGGATCATTTCACAGTTGGGATTCTGGGGTTTTATTTTCAATAGCACTGGGTTTGGGTTGTAATATATATTATACACAATGTAATTTATTTATATATATTACAATGTAATATATATATATATATATATATATATATATAACAATGTAATTTTAAATTTGTTTTAATTTTTATTATCATGTGAACCATAGTATATATATATATATATATATATATATATATATATAACAATGTAATTTTAAATTTGTTTTAATTTTTAATTTTTATTATCATGTGAACCATAGTGTTTTTGGGGGTTATTAGGACATGGACCATAGGGAATTGCTTATTTTGTGTGCTCATGAGTTTTTTTCATGAGAATAACAACAAATAATGGGCATGAGAATGTCTAATCTACATTTCTAATGGAATTAAAATAGATTGGAACCATACCAAACTTTTGAATTCAATGTTTAAGAATGTTGAGGAAGAGAAAAAGGAAATGAAGGAACAAATTGAATCATACCTCCATGGTTGTAATCGACATAAGTAAGAGTTTTATGGGTTTTTTTAGAGATAACAAACCAAGAGTTAAAAATATACTATGTTAAAAAATCTACATTCCATCTTTGTAGAAGGTAATTGTGAGCAAATATGTCAAATTTGATGAAGATACATGATCCTCCAATTCTCAATAACCTCTTATTGTCGCTAGGGAGGTAGAGGATCCTTCTTCCCAAAAGGATGATCGACATATTTCAAGATGCTTATTGTCACTATGCATTAAAGACATTGTACAATCACCTAAGTGGTAAGAGGAGGACACATTGATTAAAAGATTAATCATACTAATTGCCTACCAATCATATCAAACTTTGAAGACAATAGGAGATGGAACCTTCCCCATGTTCTTAATTATACACCGAGGCCTAGGTTTGTAACACCCTGGTTTTGACCTCGTTTGCATTAAAATGTATATGATGAATATATTGCAATTAATCATGGCGTGGAGCTCAAGGAAAAGGCCCCACCATCGATTTAGTATTTTATGGTCGATAATTAGATCAGTGCCGATGGTATTTTCAAGCTATCCAGGCATGTTATAAATTTGGTCTTCATGTACATATGCAGTTTCATTAAAATACCCACAACCAACTATGTCAATGCAACAAATAATACGACGGGGGCATGATTTCCTAAGGATAAGGGGGGGATATTTAACCTCCGAGCCAATGGGGAAAAGCCAAGTGTTAAAAGGAGAAACCATCAACTTTCAACCACCTTTCTTCTATTATTCACCAGCCATTTAAATTTCTCCAAGAGTTAGTTGGGAAGTTATTTCCTTGGGGATTGGGAGGTGTGCGAAGCTGTCGATTCTGGCAGGGCCATTAGTATTTGACCACACGCATGCCAAAATGAGGATATCACATTCATTTTTCTCTCACGTGGAGGAATAAAACAACATCTACACTCACACACAGGTAGCAGTGATTTCCTCATTCACTCGCGCGTAGGCATTCCTCACTCACGCAGACTTCGTTCTCCTCAGTCCTCCATCCCCCATTTTCTCCTGCATGAATTTGCAGTTTGCTTCCATTCTCCCATTACTGGAAGTCAATTTTGGAATTTCCCAATAGATTGAGGAAGAGACCCACAATTTCTAGGGTGTTTGCTAAGTCGTTTTCACCCACGTGAAACTATTAATCATCTGGTGAAATTGATTTTGGCCTAGGGGTTGTTATTCCTCAGTTGACACTTTTGATATTGGATCCCATGATGTTTCCTTCAAGCCTAGAACCTTGCAATTGTTGTGTATGCCTCTACTATTTTGGTTTGAACTGGTTTGGGAGTGGAAATGCGGTTTGAACTAGCTTGATTAATCTAGTGTGAGAAGGAACCTCACAGACAGATCTAGGGGGATGGTTTTGTTCTTTGCACACCTTTAATAACACTGGAAGGGAAGGCATAGCCCGAGGGGCTGTGTAGCAGAGAAGGGGATGCTTCCTGGTGTTGGGTGTGTAGATGTTTTAGAAGCTAGGATATATCTGGTGCGGGTGTCCATAGCTCCATGGTTGAGCTCACTATCTTAGCAGTAATCCTTTCCAACTCCTTAACGTCTTGATAAACCCAACTGTGTTGTCTTGACTGGATGTTGTTATATCCTTGGCTATTTGTGAGCCTGCTAGTGTTCCCTTGTTCCTTGTTGGAATCATGCCCAGCTCGGGGGTGGCAGTGTGCTAAGAGATTGATGAGCAAACTGGCCTATGGTTGGGTGGAACGTTGTAGCGACATAGTTGGTTGCAGGACAAGCTTCTTTCAAGATAAGTATCTCTTGTGTTAATCTCTCCATTTGTATTTGCTTGATGAAATATTATGAACATGTCTAATGTGTTGAATGCTTGAATGAAATGAATTTGGCTTCCATTGTAGAGTGCATTATGCATCTATATATGTTGTTAGTTCAATGCATTTTTATCATGTGTATGTTCATGGGATTTGAAATTCCGGATTAGGTAGTAGTAATGTTGTTTCCTCTCTCTGGTAGAGGGATGGGGACATGACAATGTGGTATCAAAGCTCGTGTTGCAGCTTTGGGCCTCAATGGGACATGAAGAATCAGCCTCTATGTGTAGCAGGAAGTAGAGGCAGGCAGAAAAATTCAATTTTTTCTAAGTGTTGGAGAGTATTCTCCTTTGTCGGTTGAGATGATTGAAGCTGCATCGATAGTGTCGGCTACGAAAGCTAAAGACGAGCCGACAGTGTTGGCTGATTTGGAAGATTTGAGATGACGATGTTGGAGCAACAGTATCGGTGTGAAGGGTGAAGTCGAGCCGATATGTTGGTTGCAATGCCAAAAAGAAGCCGATGAACTGAAGCAGCTGTGTTGGCGAGGATATTCGAGCGAAGCCGAGCCAATTCGTCGGCTGTGTTGTATGGTTTTCGCTGACATAGCGAACGGAGCCGCCTAAATTTCGTCAATGGCAAAGAAATCCACTATATATCGGTGGAAAAGAAAGAAAGAAGAGAAATGAACAGAGTCGACAGGGATCATAGGGATTGCAAAGTCATAGTCACCTTCAAAGGAAACATTCCATATAGTGCAGTTCAATAAAGTTTGTTTGGCTGAGCCATGAGAACCTATGACATGTATGATGACGCAAAAAACCCCAATGAGTATGAGGACGATATTATGGGGGAAAAAATCCGTGTGGGAAATATCGAGACAAAGTCTAATGGGAGAATATTTCAAGATACTCCCCCAGATTTTCCAGCCACCATGAGAAGCCTAAGGGTGGAGATGCAAATTTATAGGGAAGATAATGAAATATTGGTTAAGGCTCAGGAGGAGCAGAATCAACTGAATGTAGCCGTGCTACAAATTTTGACAGAAATTCAGAGGTGGATGAAATCTGGGGTTCGAACAGTAAGACCATAAGGTAGTATGAGAACTGCTAGAAGAAGAAAGAGATCTCCTAGTGGGTCATCTAACTCTGAAGGATCCACTGGTGGTTCATGTCACATGCCCCAATTTTGTAAAATAATGTTATCTTATTTTGATTTTATTCCAAGACATTATGTTAAATTTAATGCTAAGTTGAAACTGATGACTCAGCAGAGTCAAGGATGTGGAATGTAATTCTGAATATTTTAATTTTAAATAAATAAAAGTGGAGACAACAGCTTGGGAGAGCTGTTAAAAAGAGTGTTACTGGTCAAGTTGGTGGAGGAGACTAGGTGGAGAGCAAATAGACAAGTGGCAACATCCTCAAACACTTCCTATGTTGCTGGTGGCAAAATCCCTATATTTGGGGTCATGATCCCCCAAGAAAGTGGGATAAGAGCAGGTGGCTCCATTAATGACAACTAACCCAAAAAGACCTAGGAAATCTTAATAAAAGAGCCCATTGAAGAGAGCTGAGGCTGCTCATTCTAGGAGAAGAATCATTCAGGTGAATGCACTTCAAGGAATTCATTGGGAAGGGAAATTTTTAGGAAGGTGTTTGAGGGGTAAATTGCAGGAAGGTGATCTAGTACAGCTTTGCAGCTGAAATATCTTACTGCAGTGTGCAGAGTTGGTATTGAGTCTTTGGACTAGTACTTTGTTGTTTTCTCCACCTAGTTCCAGCCAAGGAGACCAGAACAGGCTCGAGGGTCCTGAGAAGTTACTGTTTGAGCGCTCTCCAAAAGTTGGTAGGGAGGAACGGCCTCCCATTGCTGTTGTCATTCAGCTTTTAAAACAGGTTCCATTATCTTTTATTTTTTGTGTTAAAGTTTATATCTGTGTGTGAATAATTGATGAATGAGCATATGTTATGTTGTAGACTGTTAAGTTTGAAATCTCTTAGTTGTTTTAATGCTGAATCTGTTCTTTGATAAATAATAAATATTACCTGTGTTTTTCTCCATCTGGAGTATTCCAGATCGTACTCTAGCACAGGTAGTGTGTTTAAATGAATGAAGTATGATAGGAATATGAAATGAATAGAGTACTTATATTTTTTAGAGTATTGAAATAATTTATTTCAGTAAATAGTTGTTTTTCCAAAAAGAATATTATCTGTTTCGTAGAGTTGTTGTTAGAACTAGACTGTATATTTAGAATATCAGAAAAGAAGCAGAATCACATTATTTACTAACACTAGTATGTTCAAGTATGAATTTCATTCTTCTACACAGTACCTACTTCTGTAAACTATCTATACTGAAACAGAAGGAATAGAAATATCAGTTGAATGCTTAATAATTATGTTAAGTAAAGAAGCAAATATAGTTAGGTTAGTTTATTTCTTTTCCTAATATTGATAGCTATTTTACCTGCAACTATCTAAACTTCAAGTAAGGACAGGTAACCTGATTAAATTCTAAAGATAAACTAATTGAATTAAGGAATATCATAATTATAACTTAAGAACCCTTATAATATTATTTCTCTTAGAATCAAAATAATGAATAGACAGTAGTAACCTATGTATATAATATTATTAATAAAGAACTATTCATACACTTGTAGACAAATTAGATGTAAGGAGTATTAACAGGATAAGAGTTCTTATTCCTTTTACCAAGTGAACAAAAATAATATTATTAATAAATAAGCACAATTACTATAAACTGCTCTCAGTCTTATTTATTATATGTATAAATACTAACATAAACTTAAGTAAATACATTATTCATAGATAATAATGATATTTTAATACAAATAATATTATTATTAACAATAAACAGTATTGTTTATAAATTATTAATTCTTTTAAACATATTGAAGAAAACCTTGTGACAGTAATAGAATTAACAAAATAACAATACATGAGTAAATACTCTATAAAAGTTAAATAGAATAAAACCCTAGCTCATATTCTGAGTGTAATCTACTTGTATTTTATATATGTTAGTATCCTAGGTTAAGTCATAAGTTTATTATTCTAAACTATTAAAGAACCAACTAAATTTAAACACAAAAATGAAATACATTTACCAAACTATATGTACAAAATGTATTTATAAAAGAAACTGCGCCTTTTCTTTCATTAACAGCATGTATCTATAGACATAAATGTCAGGGTTAAAAACCCTTATGAGTATTACATTTACAAGTACCAAAACATTGAAGTAAATAACCAAATTTATACAAATTATGTAGTCATTAAATAAACAGGTCAATAAAATTTACTCACAATCCTTTAAGGACAAATAGAAAGACAGTAAATAATATAAACTGGAGTAATCCATTTCAAACAAGGATTTCCACAGGATAAAACCCTAAATCAAACTTTAAGTACAAACAAGCAGAAATTTAAGTTACGGCTGTAAGTATCAGCCTTAAATATTTAATTATAAACCCTTACAGAGTATGTAAACAAAGTACAAAAGCTCGACTGACTGTCAAGAAGGGTAAAAACCCTAACAAAGTTTAATATAAAACATATGTTAACCAAACAAGTTTTAAGATAACACTGTCATTACAAAAACCATTAATTTAACCCGGCCGTAAAGCCAAACTTCAACTAATTACAGTGCTCAGATAAATTGAGTCTATCCTAGCGAGGTTTTGATTCTAAGTATTACAACATTAACCTGTAGAAACAACAACACACCAACATAACTTGTGGCGAGTCAAGGGAGGGTTTTCCAAAACCTTGGGCGATTCCATCGACCAACCTAACACTAGTAGAGTGAAAAATCCAACACTTGGACCACGGGGCTTACCCGAAAATGAACCATGAGCCACGACCTTCGTTGGTGACTATCTATTTCTCATTGTACAAGCTTTATAGTGGCGAGCACTTGCAAACAAGGTAATAGACCACTGTCAGTTAACAATACTAATACAAACCACTGTAACAGCAAAGTAATTTTGTAACGAACTAATTGAACTCAAGTTATTATTTAACTATCAATGGAGAACAACGAACGACCTCATTGAAGCACTGTCATCTACAGGATTTTCCTTCTTAAAAACTCAACAGCATGCAAGGGTATCTCTCATGCAACGATGAGCCATGAGAATAGTAACAGGTAATTGAAGCATACTGTAAGCTACGAAGACAACGAAAGGAGAACTACACAGACAACAAGACAAATGGTTTTACCTTACAGGAGTTGTCTAGAGTTTAGTAGCTTAATTACTAAGCTTTTAAATTGCAAATAAAATACTGTTGACACTTTAAAGAACTTTTAATATGTACTCATTCAATCATACCTGTAAACTTGTAAGAATCAGTATTCATCTGCGTTAGCACAATTGCTAAGTAAGCCCTAGATTCAAAAGTAGATTCCACCTACTTGACATGAAAAGACTCATCAGTAAACTAAAGTATAACAGCACGCAAGAAGACTTTAATCATGTTACAAAAATGAACTGTTAAGTTATTATAATTAAGATTTAGTGAAACTAATTACTCGAGTATTTCTTTTAATTGCAAATCGTTAGCTATTAGTAGACTGCAGGGTTTAGCATTTACTGTTATCTCAAAATTTTAAATTTTTGTGAAAATTTGGGGTTTTAACAGTTCAAGTTCTTCTTCTCACAAGAATAAGAGAAAGAGGTGCTACCAGAACCGTTCACGTGATGAATTTAAGAAGTCAAGGCTGCCTACCTTCAATGGTGAGATAAAGAACGGTCAAGAAGTTGAAGCTTGGCTTCTGAGAATGAGAAAATATTTCCAAGTCCAAGACTATTTAGGAAATATGAAGGCTAGGGTAGCCATATTCAATTTGACTGGAAGAGCATCCATATGGTGGGATCACTTCAAGAAAGTGAAAAATTATTAATGAAAGGAACATTGTGTGGAAGTAGTTCCAGAAGTATTTCAAGCAGAAGTACCTCTTTGACAGGTACTATGATGATAAGATCAAAGAATTCCATGAGCTGACATTGGGACAACAAACCATGGAAGTGTATGAAAACAATTTCTTGGAACTGTTGAGGTATGTTAGGTACATCAAAGATGAAAAAGTGAAAATACAACATTTCCTGAGTGGATTGCCTAAGTCTTACAAAGATAGAATTGGGTTTTATGAACCTAGAACTTTGGAAGAAACAAGAAGGAAAGCTAAGTATTTCTATGAGTAAAGCAAAGGAAAACCTGATTATCATAAGACATGGAAGGACAAAAATAATGAGAAGTATGACCAAAGGATGAAAGTTTTCAAACCTTCTAACTTCGGGAATCAACAGAAGCAACCATCACAAGCTGTGAGGAAGCCAACTAAAGTGGTAGGAGAAAAGCCGAGAGATCCACAATAGAACAGAGAACCTATCCAATGTTAAAAGTGTGGAGGACCCCACATGTGCAGGAATTGTCCACTTGAGGATGGGAATGCAAGAATGACTTACAACATTCAAGAAGTAGAAATAGTGGATCAGGTAGAAAGGGATGTCCCTAAGATTTATGCAACACTGGAGGATTGCCAGGCAGATCACCAGTCAATTGTGGTTGAAGTTGCAGGTAAGATTGCTGAGTAATCTATTTTTGTTTTGATTGACCCTGGATCTACTCACAGTTACATTACTCCTAGAGTAGTTGATATTTGTGCTTTTAAGAAGTTAAAGCGTAGTAAATAATGGTTATTTCAGCTAGCCACTGGAACTAAGAGATAGGTTAGTGAAGTGGTAGAGAAAGGTCCATTGGTCATGAATGGATTGGACACTTATGTATATCTGAATGTTCTACCACTTGGTTCTTATGACAATCTGATTGGAATGGATTGGTTAGAATCTCACAGAGTTAAGCTTGACTGTTATAATAAGACTTTTGAATGCATGGATGAAGAAGGGAACCCAAGAGTTGTAAGAGGCATTCGAAAGGTGATTTCTTTGAGGCAGATTTCAGCAATGCCGTTGAAGAAGTTCTGTAGGAAAGGTTGTTAGTTGTATGCAACTCATATTTTGGAGGCAATAGAGAATGAAACTTTCAGGTTGGAGGACTTTCATGTGTTGCAAGAATTCAAGGATGTGTTTCTTGATGAGATTCCAGGGCTTCCTCCAAAGAGAGACATTGATTTCACAATTGAACTTGTGCCAGGAGCAGCACCAGTGTCAAAGAAACCTTATAGGATGAGTACACCAGAAATTCTAGAGTTGAATATGCAACTGCAAGAGTTGTTGGAAAAGAAGTATATCAGGCCAAGTGTGTCTCCTTGGGGAGCACCAGTTATGTTTGTGAAGAAGAAAGATGGTACACTCAGGTTGTGTATTGATTACAAATAGTTGAACAAAGTCATTGTGAAGAATAAATACCCGTTTCCTAGGATTGATGACCTCTTTGATCAAATGAGAGGAGCAAAGGTATTTTCCAAGATTGAATTGAGGTCTCGTTACCATCAGGTGAGAATCAAGGATGAAGACATTCATAAGACAACCTTCAGAACAAGGTTTAGACATTATGAGTTTGTCGTGGTACCATTTGGTCTCACAAATGCACCAGCTACATTTATGTGCCTTATGAATAGTGTCTTCAGTAGGTATTTGGAAAAGTTTGTTCTTGTTTTCCTTGATTACATTCTTATTTATTCTAAGAATGAGGAAGAGCATGACGAACATCTGATATTGACATTGCAATTGCTCAGGGAGCATAAGTTGTATGCAAAGTTGAGCAAGTGTGACTTCTATAAAGATAGGATTCATTATTTCGGTCACATTATCTTAGAAGAGGGTATATATTTGGACCCTGAGAAGATTGAGGCCATTATGAATTGGCCTACTCCAAGAAATGTGACAGATGTAAGATCTTTTATGGCGCTTGCAGGATACTATAGGAGATTCATTGAAGGATTCTCCAAGGTTGCTCATCCAGTCACTTCTTTGCAAAAGAAGGCAATACAGTTTGAATGGAAACCGAGGTGTGAAGAAAGCTTCCAGTAGTTGAAGAATCTTCTCACAAGCGCACTAGTCTTGAAGATTGCAGACCTAGAAATAGATTTTGTGGTGTGTACCGATGCATGCAGTCAAGGGCTTGGAGGATTCCTTATGCAAGACAACCACGTGATATGTTATGAGTCAAGAAAACTAAAGGAACATGAGAAAAACTATGCCACTCATGATTTAGAAATTGCAACCATAGTACATGCTCTCAAGATGTGGAGGCGTTATTTGATGGGAAGAAGATTTGAGCTAAGGACAAACCATTGTGGTCTGAAGTATTTGTTTGATCAGCCTACTCTAAATGCTAGGAAATCTAGATGGCTGGAGTTTTTATGTGAGTTTGAGTTTGAAATCAAGCACATAAAGGGCAAATAGAATAAGTTAGTTGATGCACTCATCGGGAAGGTGCAGGAAATGCATGTGGCATCTATTAGTATTTTCCAACGGATTTGAGACAACAGATTGTTAGTCATATTGCTGAAGATGAATTGTATGCGCAGGTCAAGGATAAGTTGCAGCATCAAAGCCTTGAAAAGAAGTATGAGGGATATAAATTGGAAGAATCTAGACTTCTTACCTATAAGAATGGAATTTATATTCCAAACGTAGTAGATTTGAGGAGGGTTGTTATGGATGAGATCGATCGAGCTCCATATTCTGGTCACCCAGGATATCAGAAGACAATTGTTATAGCTAGAAAGTAGTACTTTTGGACAGGAATGAAAAAGGACATGGCTAAATATATTTCAAGGTGCATGAAATGTCAGTAGGTGAAGGTTGAACATCAACACCCAACAGGTTTGTTACAGCCTTTTCCAGTTCCAGAATGGAAATGGGAATTTATTTCCATGGATTTTATTACAGGATTACCAATGACTTGGAGACAACATGATTCCATCATGTTTGTGGTGGACAAGTTGACAAAGGAAGCACATTTTCTACCGGTTAAGTCCACACATAAGACTGATGACATGCGGCAAAAATATTCATGAAGGAGATTTTCAAATTGCATGGATTTCCTAAGGCAATAGTCTCTGACAGAGATGTCAAGTTCACTTCCTATTGATGGAAGGGTTTGTTTGCATATTTGGGTACAAAGCTGAACTTCAGCACTTCCTACCATCCTCATATTTATGTGTAGACATAGAGAGTGAAGTAGGTGCTTGAAGACATGCTTCGCATGTATGTAAAGGACAAACCAATCAAGTGGGAAGACTATCTACACTTGGTAGAATTTTCATATAATAATGGACATCAAGCATCCTTGGGGATGATTCCATATGAAGCTTTGTATGGTAGGAGGTGTAGGACACCAGTGACTTGGGATAGTCCAGTGAACACGATTGTTCTTGGTCCAGAATTGCTCAAGGAGATGGAGCAGGAGGTTGTAAAGATCAGGCAGAATTTAAAAGCAGCCTAAGACAGACATAAAAGCTATGCAGATAAGCATAGGGTGAACTGAGAGTTCAGTGTTGGGGATAATTTTTACCTCAGAGTGAGGGAAAAGAAGAGTTCCTTGAAGCTTGGAAGTTGTGCCAATCTATCACCTAGATACTTTGGGTCGTTTGAAGTTCTTGAAATAATAGGACCAGTTTCATATAAACTTGCATTTCCTGCTAGCACTAGATCTCATAATGTTTTTCATGTTCCTTTGCTTAAGAAATATGTACATGATCCTAACCATGTGATAAATTGGGATGTGATTCAGGTGGAACCCGAGGGAGAGTTCCAAATCGAGCCAATGCGCATCCTCGACATGAAGGTCACAATGCTTCAGAATCGAATTATAGGGCAGGTAAAGGTGCAATGGGAGCACTACGGTCTTGAAGAGGCTACATGGGAGCTGGAGGATGAAATGCAATTGGAACATCCACTTTTGTTCAATTTTGTGGAGTATTGAGGGAGATACTAGTGTAGCATTTTTGTTCAATTTTGTAAAGCACCGAGGACAATGCCGTTGAAGGGGGAGGGGATTGTAACACCCTGGTTTTGACCTCGTTTGCATTAAAATGTATATGATGTATATATTGTAATTAATCATGGTGTGGAGCTCAAGGAAAAGGCCCCACCATTGATTTAGTATTTTATGGTCGGCAATTAGATCGGTGCTGATGGTATTTTGTGTTAGCGAGGCACATTATAAATTTGGTCATCATGTACATTTGCAGTTTAATTAAAATACCCACAACCAGCTATGTCAATGCAAAAAATAATATGATGGGGGCATGATTTTTCTAAGGATAGGGGGGGATATTTAACCTCTGAGCCAATGGGAAAATCCAAGTGTCAAAAGGAGAACCCATCAACTGTCAACCACCTTTCTTGTCTTATTTACCAGCCATTTAAATTTCTACAAGAGTTAGTTGGGAATTTATTTCCTTGGGGCTTGGGAGGTGTGGGAAGCCTTTAATTCTAGTAGGTACGTCAACAATTGACCACATGCATGCCCAAAGGTGGAGATCACATTCAGTATTCCCTCACGTGGAGGAATATAATGACATTCTACACTCATGCGCAACAATGATTTCCTCATTCACTTGAACGCAGGCATTCTTCACTCACGCATATTTTGTTCTCCTCACTTCTTTATCCTCCACTTTCTCCTGCATGCTTTTGTAGTTTTCTTCCATTCTCCCACAGCTGGAAGTCGATTTTGGCAGTGACCAGCAGATTGAGGAAGAGACCCATGATTTCTAGGGTGTTTGTTGAGCCTTTTTCACCCACGTGAAACTATTAATCATTTGGTGAAATCTATTTTATCCCAGGGGTTGTTTTTCCTCAGTTGACACTTTTGATTTTGGATCCCATGATGTTTCCTTCAAGCCCACAACCTTGCAATTTATATGTATGACTATGTTGTTTTGGTCTGAATTGGTTTGGGAGTGGAAATGGGGTCTAAACTATCTTGGTTAATCTAGTGTGAGAAGGAACCTCAAAGACAAATCTAGGGGGCTGGTTTTCTTCTTTGCACACCCTGAATAACACTAGAAGGGAAGGCATAGCCTGAGGGACTATGTAGCAGAGAAGGGGATGCTTCCTAGTGTTGGGTGTGTTTATGTTTTAGAAGCTAGGCTAGATCTTGTGTGGGTGTCCATAGCTCTGTGGTTGAGCTCACTAGCTTAGTAGTCAGCCTTTCCAGCTCCTTAACAACCTGATAAACCCAACCGTGTTGGATTGGTTGGATGTTGTTGTATCCTTGGCTATGTGTGATCCTGCTAGTGTTCCCTTATTCCTTGTGGGGAGTCATGCCTAGCTCAGGGGTGGTAGTGTTGCTGAGAGATTGATGAGCATACTGGCCTATGGTTGGGTGGAACGTTGCAGTGACATAGCTAGTTGTGGGACAAGCTTCTTTCAAGATAAGTATCTCTTGTGTTAATCTCTGCGTTTGTATTTGATTGATGAAATATTATGAACATGTCTAATGTGTTGAATGCTTGAATGAAATGAATTTGGATTCTGCTATATATCACATTATGCATCTATATATGTTGTTAGTTCAATACATTTTTATCATGTGTATGTTCATGGGATTTGAAATTCTTGGATTAGGTAGCAGTAATGTCGTGTCCTCTCTCTGGTAGAGGGTTTGGGACGTGGCAAGGTTGTATAAACCTTTGGGCTCACTAAGAAAATAGGTGAGTATACCAATGTTCACCTAATCACTTAAGTGATGAAGAAACATTTCTACATTAACCATGGATATACTACATGCAACAAAAATATCACAAGGGGTGCAACCCTTTTATCTATTGTTGTAAAGGTGTTTCATAATTGAACCAAGAATAACCAAAAAATGACATGGATCAATGACTACATTCTTCTGCATTGGTAGGGTCAGTGATGACGATGATGACGATGACGATGACGATGATGATGAAGATGATGATGAAGATGATGATGATGATGATGGTAATGATGACGATGATGATAATGATGACGATGGTGATGATGATAATGAATATGGTGATGGCGATGATGATCATGATGAAGATGATAATCGTGATGAAGATGATGATCAAGATGATGATGATGATGATGACGACGACGAAGACGACGACGACGACGACGACGATGATGATGATGATGATGATGGAGACGATATTGATGATGATGATGAAGAAAATGATGATGGAGATGTTGATGGTGAAGATGACAACAATGATGATGATGACGATGATGATGATGGTGATGACGATGATGATGATGGTGATGACGATGACGACGACGACGACGATGATGATGATGTTGACGATCATGATGAAAATGGTGATGATAATGATGATCATGATGATCATGACGATGATGATGGCGATGATGACGATGATGATGAAGATGATGATGATTACGACGACGACGACGACGACGATGATGATGAAATGGTGATATTGAAGACGATGATGATGATGGTGATGATGATGATGATGATGATGATGATGATGATGATGATGATGAAGATATCGATGAGGAAGAGGGTGATGACGACGACGATGATGATGAAGATGATGATGATGGTAATGACAACGATGATGATAATGATGAAGATGATGATGATGATGATGATGAAGATGGTGATGACGATGATGATGATGATGAAGATGATGATGATGATGATGATGATGATGGTGACAATATTGATGATGATGATGAAGATGACGATGATGAAGATGATGATGATGAGATGATGATGATGATGATGAAGATGACGATGATGATGATGATGATGAGGATGATGATGTTGATTAGGATGACGATGATGATGCTAATGTTGACAACCCAATTTACTTCCTACTGGTGTTGGTGCTGGGATATTGAGTAGCCTTTAATCACTCATCACCCCCAATTTTCCCTCTACTAGTGTGTGCGTGACCCCACTTTCCATATCTAGTGATATACTGTTATACATGAATTTAGGTTAGCTACATTAGAGGAAATTTCAACTCAAAATGGGCCTTTTAACTTTAACTCAAATTCCATGTCATCATGTGTTAGCTAATGAAATTTATTTAAATTTGAAATACCATATAGGTTTTAAACACTTTTTTAATATAAATTTGGGGATAGGTATCATAAAAAAAACTACTTTTTTTGTTTGTATTTTCGACATATCTCCTCGTGTGTTTTCTCATATTTCGATCGGGAGAGCTCGTTGGATGCGGAATTTAATTCCACATCCAACGAGCTCTCCCGATCGAAATTTGAGTAAAAACATGGGGAGATATGTCAAAAATACAAACAAAAGAGTAGTTTTTTTCTTTTCTTCCTCCAAAATTAATAAATATTATTTTATTATTTTAACTATTATTTTATTAATTTTTTTTAGGAGGCCCATTTTGAGTTGAAATTTCCTCTAATGGTATAGGTTTAAATGAGGTAATTTTTTGTCCTCAACCCATATTAAGAAAGTATTGTGAACATGCTGTTAAGGGTATGAGATTCACATGAGATTTCATAAGGTATGTATGTTCCCTATTTTATTTTCAATTGATTTGCATCAAATGCTCATAATACTCATTTACATACACATGTTAGTATTTATCCAACAATACCCACTAGATATAATCATATTCACTTTTAATTATGCTACTATTTATAAACAATTTATGATAACAATCTAGGAATCTAGTTGTTCAATCCTTTCAATTATGCTACTATTTATAAACAATTTATGTGACAACCATAGGTTGAAATGGATATTTAATGTTGCAATAATATCTTTTCTTAGTTGGTGTTAGATTTATACAGTCCTAAATGACTATGTTGAATTATAACTTTCCTCAATGTTCATGTTGGATTGCAATTATTATCGTATTTTATGTCAGATCAAGACACACATTGGTTGAATTATATCAAATAGTTTCGTTCATGATTAAGTACATACATCACATTGTGACATGATCCAAGGGATATGCTGAAAGTGAAATATCTAATTGGGGTTATGTTGGATTGTGATGTTCCTAAGTGTATATGTCTCACTGTAATGTTCAATTACTATAGGGTTATGTTGAATTGACCATGATTGATCGTGTTGACTATGGATGAGCATGGTGACTAACATTTTTGTAACTGGTTGAAAATGGTAGACTACGGTGAAGAGCTTAAATTCAAAATTATGAACCATTTTAATATGGAGATGATGTCCTCCAAAAATTTCACATTCTAACATTTTGTGAGATTGCAAGCCTATATCAAATTTTGATATAAAGAAGGTTGAGAACATAGTTATGTCACATTGAAACATTAATTTAGGTCAGATTATGTCAAAATAGTACATTCAATGTACAATTATTATGTCTCATATTCCAATGTGTAAGGGTTATGTTTTATAGCAAAATATTGTATGGGTTAAGTTGGTTGTGATGGTCCACTATGTATATGTCACATTTTGACATTCATATAGGTTGAATTGTGTACGGTAATTATGCATTTGAATGGTTATGTTTCATTACAAACCTTGTAAAATGTTAGGTACCAATATGGCATTCCTAAAGCATTATCTTGAGCTGCAACTTCTTAATATGGTTATGAAACATTACATCACTCAATGTGCTTAACTATGTTGAGCATGGTTTTCCATCGCTAAAGAAATTCAAGTGTGACTGACCTTGGTTGACACATTTGGGATAGCAATACTATCCAATAGTGGAAGTCAAAAATAATTTGTTTGAGGTTAATTAAGGGAGTAAATATAAAAATTAGTCAAATAATTATTGATTAAAATTATAATTTTCCTCCAAACCCTATATATTGTTGTTATATATATTCCTCACACTAAATTTAAATGATTTACTAAAAATATAAATTTCTTTATACAAAAGAGAAGAATTATTGAGAAAATGGATGATTCCCCCGAAATAAAAGAACAATTCAAATAAAAATTTAATAACAATTCAAGAGAAAAAGAGGAAATGAAAGAGTTTAAGAGAAGGTTAGTGGAATGCCAATTAACTATTTTACAAGATGCAAATGGCTCATCTAGAACTATAAGTTAATCAACGATCATGTTGAGAAAACTATATGGTCATAGATTTATATATTGTTGCATTATTTGGATTGGAATCCTGCTATATTGTTTGGGTTGGAGGCATACTATATTGGCATAGATGTCATGTTTTTGAACCTACTAATTAAGGGTAAAATAATTTCCTTGGTTTATGATTGTGATAGAAAGACCATAACCCATTCCAAGCTATCATTGTTCCAAGGACATAGATATTTGTTAGGTGTTTAGCTAAGGGAGTTGTAACGTCCCCGGCCCTCCGACCAGCGAAGAGGACGCTACTATACGCCAAAAAATTTGGGCATCTAGCCCCATGAACATGTACACTCATAATCATTGTTGAAATGCTGAAATAAAATGCTTGAACTAAAACATGCATACATGATTATTTATCATACACAGCGGAAGCAACATACATTCGTACAAGCATTCACATGTTCATCATGATCATTAACAATAAATGGGATTGCAGAAGTAAAATAGATAAATTTACTTATCTTATAAGGAGCTTGTTCCGCAACCAGCTACGTCGCTGCAACGTTCCACCCAACCATAGGCCCGCGTGCTCCTTAATCTCTCAGCAATGCTGCCACCCCCGATTTGGGCATGATTCCCCAAGGAATAAGGAATTAATAGGCTTACACATAGACAAGGTAACAACACCACAAGGGTACACAGTTCATCCAAGCCAACATGGTTGGGTTTATCAGGCGAACAACAGACTAGACAAGCCAACAGAGTTGGGTTTATCAGGCCATTCAAGAGTTGGGAAAGGCTAATGCTAAGCTGGTGAGCTCACTGAAGAGCTGCAGACACCAACACCAGAACCAGCCTAGATTCTAGAACACCCACACACACCCAACATAAGGAAGTCAGTCCCTTCTCTGCAACGCAGTCCCTTAGACCCTGATCTTCCCTCCAGTGCTCTTCAGGGGCCGTGGAGAAGAAATCCAGCTCAGCTGCTTTGTCTGTGTGGTTCTCAACCCACTAGGTTTATCAAGCACCTCAGGCCCTCATTCACCAACCCTAAATAGTCTGGGGACAAATCCACTGCATGGAAGCAGCGAAACAACTATTCAAGTGTTTACAGGGAAAAACACAGTTAAACAAATCGTGGCAAATGAAAGTCCATGATCAACCCTGATCCCATAGAACACAAATCACACTGGAGTCGCTGGGAAAACTTATATAGACCAGGAATGAAACAGGTCTCGACTTCCAACTATGCGTGAGAGACAAAAACGCAGCCCACAGAACTATCCAGAACATCCAGCTACAATTCAACGATGGAACTAACAGGACAATACGATGTTTGATAATGATGGGAAAAGCACAAACTCTGCGTGAATACCAGGTAAAGAATCAATCCGTAGTCCTCAAATCCGTGAGGCAAAAGAACTATCTTCTGCGTGAACAGGGAAGAAACCCCACAAACTAGCAAATCCCCAGAGAGCAGGTGAACCCCCCCAACAATGGAATGTGGATTATTTTACTCAGCTCGCGTGAGGGGAGACGAACAGACTCACGATCTGGTGAGTGGACAAACCAATAGAGCGTAGTGGAGAGAGTGTGAGCAGCATGGGTGTGGATTTCCTGCCAGCCAATTCGCTGTCCCAACTAGCAACGAAACAACTAAGGGTGGTGATGACACATGGATCTTCTCCCATGACTCAATGTTCAACATTCCCCATCCTTATCCTTTGGAATCATGCCCCTTCTCAATTTAGTTGCAGTGAACATAGCTAGCTGGGTTATTAATTAAAATGCACATTTACATGACGTCACAATTTAAATATATGTCGCATGTCCTGACATACCATCGGTGACCATTCCTAAATAGAAACAAAACATAACCAAATATATGGTGGGGCCTTGGCCTTTAGCTCCGCAGCAAGATTATTTACAATATATGTATCATGTAGTTTAATGCAAGCGGGGTCAAAACTGGGGCATTACATTCCCCTCCCCCTTCAATAGCACTGTCCTCAGTGCTTTACAAAATTTGAACAAAAGCTACACTAGTACTGCCTCAGTGTTCTGCAGGATTGAACAAAAATGGATGTGCCAATCGCATGGCATCCTCCAGCTCCCACGTAGCCTCTTTAGGTCCGTAATGCTCCCACTGCACCTTGACCTGCCCTATGGCCTGGTTCCGGAGCATTGTGACCTTCCTGTCGAGGATGCGGATTGGCTCGATTTGGAACTCTCCCTCGGGTTCCACCTGAATCACATCCCAATTTATCACATGGTTAGGATCATGTACATATTTCTTATGCAAAGAAACATGAAAAACATTATGAGCTCCAGTATTAGCAGGCAATGCAAGTCTATATGCAACAGGCCCTATTCTCTCAAGCACTTCAAACGGCCCACAATATCTAGGTGACAACTTGGCACAAATTCCAACCTTCAAGGAACTTTTCTTTGCCCTCACCCTGAGGTAAACATGATCCCCAACACTGAACTCCCTATTCAGCCTATGCTTACCTGCATAGCTTTTCTGTCTGTCCTGTGCTGCTTTCAAACTCTGCCTAATCTTTACAACTTCTTGCTCCATTTCCTTGAGCAATTCTGGCCTAAGCACAATTCTGTTCACCGGGTTATCCCAAGTCACTGGTGTCCTGCACCGTCTTCCATACAAAGCTTCATACAGACTCATCCCCAAGGATGCTTGCTGTCCATTGTTGTAAGCAAACTCTACCAAGTGTAAGTAATCTTCCCACGTGGTTGGTTTGTCCATCAAATACATGCAAAGCATATCTTCAAGCACCTGATTAACTCTCTCTGTCTGACCATCTGTCTGAGGATGGTATGCAGTGTTGAAGTTTAAATTTGTACCCAAATTTGCAAACAACGACTTCCAAAAGTTGGAAGTGAACTTGACATCTCTATCAGAGACTATTGCCTTAGGAAATCCATGCAATTTGAAAATCTCCTTCATGAAGATCTTTGCAATGTCATCAGTCTTGTGCGTAGACTTCACTGGTATAAAATGTGCTGCCTTAGTCAACTTGTCTACCACAACCATGATAGAATCATGTTGTCTCCAAGTCATTGGCAATGCTGTAATAAAATCCATGGAAATAACTTTCCATTTCCATTCTGGAACCGGCAAAGGATGCAACAAACCTGCAGGTTGTTGATGCTCAAACTTTACCTGTTGACATTTCATACACCTTGAAATGTATTCAGCCATTTCCTTTTTCATACCTAGCCAAAAGTACTGCTTTATAGCTGTAGCAATTGTCTTTTGATATCCTAGGTGACCAGAATACGGAGCTTGATGGATTTCATCCATAACAACTCTCCTCAAATCTGCTACATGTGGAATATAAATTCTACCTTTAAAAGTGAGAAGTCCATCTTCTTCCAATTTATATCCCTCATACCTCTTCTCGAGACTTTGCTACTGCACTTTGTCTTTTATCTGTTCATACAATTCATCTCCAGCAGCATGACTTACAATCTGCTGCCTCAAATCTGATTGGAAAATACTAAGGGACGCCACATGCATTTCCTGTACCTTCCTGCTGAGTGCATCAGCTACCTTGTTTTCTTTCCCTTTTATGTGCTTGATTTCGAAATCAAACTCACATAAAAATTCCAGCCATCTTGCTTGCCTAGCATTCAGAGTAGGCTGATCAAACAAATACACTACTAGATTTCAATCCAAAATGCGACAGTTTTTTCCGACGGCGCGCGGATTTTTTATTTTAACAGTGCCAAAAATCAGGAAGATAATTTTTTTTTTTGTAATGATGGTGATTAGCGTCGCTTAAGCGACGGCTAGGCTTTCAAGCGTCGCTTAAGCGACGTCTCTCCTCCTAAGCGTCACTTAAGCGACGGCTATCCTCCTCTAAGCGTCGCTTAAGCGACGACGCTTCAATCATTTAATAATTTACTAATGTTTTCTCAATCATTTAATAATTTGTCGTAATC